>JAUTBV010128036.1:0-12411 GCA_032361325.1 Lepetodrilus fucensis | reverse complement strand
TGCCCTAAACTGACAAGTCGTGATATTAGTGAAAGATTCTAGAAAGCGACTTTAAACCCCAATACACACAAAAAAATTAAATAAAAAAATACTGCGGCCAACCTACTTTTTTATCATTTAGCACCTTTGGTGCCATTGCAACTTGCCCTGACTTGCTCTGCGGGCAAGTAGCACAGAATTCCGGTCTAGAGCCCTGGACCTTACCCTGAGATTACGACACTTTTTTAACTCTCTTCAGTATGCCCTAAAGAACTTTGCCTGTGCCTAATCCAGCAGTACAATTTCATGCTCAACTTTTATTTAAATTTAATAATCCATGCTGTTACCTGGTCAATGGATCAATGTGCACTAATTTCACCTTCTCAACTCCCTGGAGCCCTGAGCCTAGAGTTGTACTGTCAAGCATGTCACTGAACACTTGACTTCTTTGTTGCGTTCAGGATGCTCTGCATTTCACTACACTACACCGGCAGGATGAGACGAACATGTGAATGATAAAGTTTTAGTGTATGGGTGAAATATTCCCGCTGTGATTAAAATATAATAATAATAATTGACAGGCCTTGACATGAGTGAAATAATCCTGACATCTTTCAGTAATAAGTACGATTGAATAATTTTGACCTTGACCTAAGTTTGACCTTTCCGTTCCCAGGTGTGGTATGCTGCGCATTACGCTCAGCGACTGGGAGTGAAGACTCACGATATGACCCAGGAGGATAAAGATGGTATGTATCGTATCTGTCGCACCAATACCATTAGCTAATGTAAACACGTTTTATTATTCTTGAAGACAAACGCCATGGTATGATAGGCGTGTTTGGACTCGGCTATCATTTCAACCTTGCAGTGAGATTTGTCACCACATGTACCGCCATGATTTGACTGAATTTACTTTCCTTTTACATTGTTTAGAATAATTCGAAGCTTTTACCCTTCCATGATACAATGCCGCATTGACCATACTTTTTATACTCATTTATACATTTTAAAAGGCGAGGATAGACCTCAGTGCATTGGGTGTGACGAAGACGTCACGGTCAGGCATATCTTGCTCGACTGTGCGGACTTTGCAGCTCAGCGTGCCGGGTTTTACTCCTCGCCAAATCTCAAACTTATTTTCACCCAGGTTCCTGGGCATCTCATATCATTTTAAAAAGAAATTGGTTTATATCACTAATTTTAATATCTCTTCATTTCAACTACTCAAATTCATCATTCTGTCTTCAAAACATCTTTTTAACAATTCATGTCAAGCTTTTTACACATCATGTGCAATATATTGGCTAGTTTATCAACAACATTATTCACTTTTAAACTTCTTCATTTTTTAATGCACATATAGTAAAATAATTAACTGTTTTATCGTCACAAATGGGTGAAATATTCCCGCAGCGACGTTGAACTCCATATTCACTCACAATTGTATATTTCAGCAATGCATGTTCAGCACTACTCGTCCTGTCAGGAGAGGGAAGCTGTTTGGGGTCACAGCGCCAAGAAAACTACAACTGACCCGACACTACAGGTAATATTGTAAACCTTACGTGTTGATTCATTTGTAGTGATATTTAAAAATTCACCTTTTACCCTGGGGCAACTAATTACCATCAAATATTCCCCAGAAAAACGTAAATTGCATTTCACTGCCAATCATGGCTTGTTGCCCAATATACTTGTGTAGACAAATCAAATGTACAAACTTTCATATAAAATACATTTGACCATGAAAGAATGTATGCATTTAACCCTATCCTGGCTGGATTAGGCACAGACAGCTTATTAGGACATCTCCAGTTACCTACAGCGTGCAGAGGGTTAAGATAATTGCCTTTTTTCTCCCCAGAAAGATTAAACTGCATGTGAACTTCCACCGCTTCGAGATCTGCTACAAGATGTCGTTTTCGAACCAGCACGGCGGTGAGCTGCTGGCGGACTCGTTCGTGCTGCACATGTGTAACAAGCTGAACCTGGTGGCGGTGGAAGGCGGGCTGTGTCACCGCCCGCGGGCCGAGTGGAGCGTGCGCTACCTCAACTGTCAGCTGGGATCCACCAAGCTGTGGCTGTGCAAGTCTCTGGCTGAGAGTGAGGAGCAGGTGAGAGCCCACCCACACTGTCTACCCCGTAGTATACTCCCCAGCCAGTTGAGGAGAGCACTGAGTGCACACAGATTCATTTAATTGACTGGGGGTCATAATGTAGGGAGTTGACCTTGCTTTAGAAGGTAGGGGGCAGGGAGTTGAGAAGGGACACTGAGTGCACACTGATGCATTGACCAGGGATAATAATGTAGCACTTTAAGTGGATCTGGTCCATTATTATTATTATTGTTTTTATTTTTATTTTTATTATTATTATTATTATTTTTATTATTATTATTATTATTATTATTATTAGTAGTAGTAGTAGTAGTAGTAGCAGCAGCAGCAGCAGCAGCAGCAGCAGCAGCAGCAGCAGCATAAATATTTGTGTAGTGCAAAAACCACCCAGCATAGTGCTGTGTATATGCCAATATTTATTTGGTGTATAAACTCTTGAATCTTGAATCTTGAAATCATAAATGCATATGAATTTTCAAAAACATTTTTGAAAGCAAAACGTACTGACACTGTGTTTTTACTGGCTTCCAGATGAACGTATCAATACGGAATCCCCTAGAGAAGAGCTTCTTCATGAGTATAGCAAGGTGAGATTCTTCCTGTCAAAGAAGCATGTGTAGTAACCCAATCCTAGATAACTTTGTGGGACATGTGGTAACACAATGGTAGAATGTTGGACTTCAGATCACACACACTGCAAATGTTTTAGATGAACAACATGCTCATGAACGATTCCTGACTGTTTCAGTGTGTCCTACCAGAGATCTGATGCATTCTCTGTGAATGAAAGCAATCTTGGAGGCAATGAGGCAGTAAGTAGTTTTAAGTACTAACATTTATGACATGGACAAATTCAGTTGAGCATGAAATCTTACTAAAAACATAGTTCTGTATGGAAAGATACATTCAGCTCACATTTGTGATTTGAGCACAAAACATGAATTGAGCATGAAATTGTACTAAATCAAATGTTAAAAAATGTTGTAAAGAAATGTACTAATTTTGTGAAAAATATCGAAAGATTTCTCTTTGTGAACAGGACAGCCCCCACCAGTGTGTGCAGATCTACGACATGAAGGGGGCGTGGACAAAGAAGAACCGCAACGTAGTCATCAACCTCTACGACAGCATCCAGAAGGCTCGCGCCATCCGACGCAATCTGTCATCAGAGGCCCTCAAGGGGTTCAAACTGGAAGACAGTCAGAGGGTGAGAGAATTTAACAGTGTATTTATTTTTGGAATACGATCAGAAAGATTTGTAGAAATATTATTTAAATGGTATGAGATTGGTATTGGTGATCATATACTGAACAAAATAGGAAACTTTACATGTCATATATAATTGTATTAAACTACGAAAAATAGGTATATCCACACAAAATACCATATATTCTGATTTAATGATACAATTGTAATATTTAAGTTAATTGAACATGTCAGAATATATTTACATAACACTTAACAGCCGTAGGGGGTCTCAAACAAGTTCACAATCAATAAATATGAATGCTAAAAGGTTGATAAACACAATTTATTAGGACGCGTGTCCTCGCCGTGCATTCTCAACTGCAACACAACGTCTCCTCATCGACTTCCTGATGCGTGTGAATAGCACTTCCGGTAGACGAGCCTATGTTCTTGCAAGTACTGAGTGTGATTAGGAAGGTTTTGAAGCCGTTTTCAAGGGCATACCAATACAGTGAGGTCAATCCATGACATTGATGCCTGCATTCTGAAGGTATACACGGTCAGATCAGCAGAGGTCTAGCGTTGTCGTGTTGAAATGTAAGGCCTAGACCATGAGCATTTATGAATGGTACCAACTGATGCCATAGCTGAGATCCAATCACTGAAGAGTTATTTTCTTCTTGTTGCGACTGAAAACGATTCTGTAGGTGACGTAACCAAATTTGTCGATCGTCCTGGACGATTGGCTGTTTCTCAAGTCAGCTGCACACGTACATTGAGGTTGTAAATTGCACATCTGCTGCAATGGAATGTCCTTGAGACATGAGCTGCACCTGCTCCAGCCTGTAACATGCCAACTGCACGTTCGCGCTCAATATTACGTCGTCCATGCATGCAGTTTAAATCGATAAAATGAAGTAAAAAGTTGTTTTTCCTGTTCTCACAGATAGAGCATATGTATAAAAATAATCTGACCGTGTATACCTTCAGAATGCAGACATCAATGTCATGGATTGACCTTCATGCTCTCGCGACCTCAATGTATTGGTATGCCCTTGAAAACGGCTTCAAAACCTTCCTAATCACACTCAGTACTTGCAAGAACATAAATGAATCTAAAACATTATGAAACTATTGCTATACGTATTTATAAAGTGTAAAGTTTCTTATTTTGTTCAGTATAGTTAGAAGGACAAAAGGTACTTCTTTTCGTAAACTTAGCCAGTCATCTCAATGTGCATATTTCTCTTCTCAGAAGAGCTGTTAACAAGGGAAATCCCCTGATTCTATCTAAATTTGTGCATTACATATATATGCTTTTCGATGCATGTTTGCACAGTACTTCCTGGTTCTGACAATTTGTTGCTTTTGATGCGAACATAGCATTGTTTAATCATATATATGTGTGGATTACGTATTTATATATATAAATACGTAAAACACTTAATTTATAAATATATTGGTCAACATGTCTAAAACTATTAAAGGATTGAAAGGATATTGAAAGGATTGTATTTTGGTAGGAAAAAACCCCCGATCTATCAGCCATGTTTACGGAAATGCGCAAATGTATGCAAAATGTTTGACACAGTTTGTCTTTGTGAAATATGAACATAGCATTGTTTATTCGTATAGGTGTATGCATTTAATACGACAATTACTACGAGAATTCTTTATATTTAAGTGAAATAGATGAAAATAACTGGGGAAAAAAATGTGGGGACTTTTTAAATTTAATTTAATTATTTAATGTTTTTTTAAAAGTCCCCACATTTGTAACAGAATCCGCGGTGCATCGAAGGGCATTATATCGAGGGAGCACTGTAATGCTAATAAATAGACATCTATGTGAATAGCATCCATCATTATATACTTCGGACATACCATTATAACAATAATAATGATTAATTATAATTAATAATAATAATAATAATAATAATAATAATAATAATAATAATGATAATAATAAACAGAATCCATCATTATTCAGTGAAGAACACTGCTAAAGACACTGGCATTTATACAGATCTACAGTCAGTTCACATAAGTTGGGTACATGTCACAGTTGACATTTTCTTTGTATTCCTGTTTTACAGAAGAGCCGGTCTTCCTCCTGTATCAGTCCCAGTCTGTCCACGATGTCCGACTTCGGTCCCAGTCAGACCAGGCTGCAGTCCGGACAGTCCTTCTCCATGCTCATGAAACTTGTTTCTGAGTCGGACAGCAAGTCTGTTGCCTTCACAGAAGAGGTATGGTTGAGAGTTATCTTCCTTATTAGTTGCTCACCTAAGAGTTGTCCCCCTGTGGTTGATGTCACTTTGAGCGAGAATAATGGTAATTTCTGATAGTGACCAAAACAATTTGGTCATTGTTCATTACTATACTTCTGTGAATCCATATGAGAAGATGGACATTTAATACTGTTACCCTTATATTTTTAGATGTATTGAATTATTTAGAATTCAGAAATTGATATGGAACTTAGTGGTTGACATTATTTTCTTTGACTTAGACATATTGTTCATCATATAAATGTGGCTTATTATATCCTCTTTTTGTACATATACGGTTATCACATATGTCTGAAAGATTCACACAGTCATAATAAGCAATACATAAATAAAAATAATAAAATAATAAAATATATTTTTTAGAAAATTAGAAAAATAAATATGTAAATATGTAATATTCCACATTTTCGTGACAGCCCTCCAGTGAGAACGTGGAACAGCTTCGTGGAGTGGCGGCATGTCAGACTGACGACGTCGTCCGCAAGAACTGGCACAGTATGTTCCCAATGACAGCAGATACCAACGTGCAACGTTCACCTTAGTCTTGGAAATTTAGGCATCAAATTGGCCCTTAACCCAGTTTAAATTTCATTTAGTACTATGAATGTGAAAATATTTTTCATTTGACCTTCTACAATGCATTTGGATAGTTGTTTGCTTGAATAAAGTGTTAAATATGCAATTTTATTTGCAATAGGGTGAATGCTGCATTTGTCTTCCATTTTGAATCCCTATAAATTAATATATATCAGAAGCAACGCTCTTGAAGCTAATGTATACTTAACATCAAGCTTTCCTGGAGGAACATTTGACTCTTTTGTAATCATCAGATTTTACTCCATGAAGGATGTAATGGTGTCATCACATATGATTGCTTTTTTTGGGTATTTTTTCCCCCCCTTGATATCTTTGAATATAAACATATTATATAATATATATATATATATATTTTACGTATAATGATAGCCCCAAATGTTCTTCCTTTTTATTAAAATTATTTTATTATTTCACCCCCTCCACAACCATCTGTTCTTTCTGAATATATTGCTGTAAGTGACATGAACACCTACTCGTCCACAGTCGAGCTGTTCAACAGTCAGGTGATGCTGAAGGGGATCGAGACACAGGGCTACGTGATCGTCAGCGCGGCCAAGGCCCAAGTTTTGTCATGTGACCACCAGCCAATCTGGAGGTCAAGTCAGCTCCGCAGCAAGACTACGTGGGTCAGCTCCGTAGAGTGCATGCAGGTCAGATGTCAAAATCGCATACATATCTTTTTTCTTGATTTTTAATTTATTATTTTTATTTTTTAAATGTTTTTATTTATATATTTTTTTTATATATTTGAAAGAATCTTGAAAGCGACTCTAAACCCTAATTCAAATAAAAAAATATATTTGTGTGTGGACACTTATAATTAGTACATCTGACTAGGATGCCAAACAGTTCAGAGATTTAAACTGCTTTCTGCGTACAGTTTCACATGCAGGGAAGATGCTATGTCTATGTTTGTGTACTCTCGTCTTCCATGATTTATCTGTACCAACTATAGCTCTGTACCACTGATAACCATAAACCTGTATTATTTATTATTATTATTAATTTATTATTATCATTATCATTATTATCATTATTATCATTATTATTATCATTATTATTAATATTATTTATGTTATTATTGTCTCAATTAATGTATAAACAGATTAATTACCAAATGAAAGAAAATTAACGCCTGTCTTCATTTCTGTTGTCCAGTACTACGCCACGGTGGACCGAGGCCACGGCTTTGACGACGACAACATCCCGTGGCTGTCCAAAGAGAACGTGGAAGACAGATTTGAGGAGGACTTGTCTGGCGTTCCAGAGATGGTGGGCAGCGGGCACAGTGTGGGCGGGGTGGTCAGCGACATCGTGGGCTCCTCAGAGGAGGTGAGTCATAATGCTCCTACATCTTCTAAAACATGGGGTCTGTTGCTGCTTTAAACATACGCTACTGTCCTGGGGGGCCTATCGTCACAAATGGGTGAAAGATTCCTGCAGTGACGTTAAACTCACATATTCACTCACCTTGGGGTCTATTCTCGAAATGTTCTGAAGATCGTACGACAATCTTATAATTATAACGATTCTTATAATATGGCTACGAAATGTTCTTAGGCTAAGAAGTTCATAAGAATGTTTTGAGAATAGACCCCCCTGGTACGTAGTGATATTTAACTCGTAAAAATGGATTTTAGATTAAAACTGATTTTTTTGGGTGTCATTTGAACAGAATTCTGCCAGTAAAGACGTACAGCTACAACGGATCATCTCCAGATGTAAGTGCCAGCTGTTCTATGTCAACTACGGAGAGGTGGAGCCAGAGAAGATGCCTCAAGTTCCGCTACCGGTACGGCAGTCCTTTCTATTCCACCAACAAAATCCACGGATAATCAATCCATGTTAGCATAGTGGCCGAATGGTAGCATAAAGTGGCCCAGTGGTAGCATAAGATGGCTGAATGGTAGCATAAAGTGTCCCAGTGGTAGCATGTGGTTAAAAAATAAGGTGGCCCAGTGGTAGCATAAGGTGGCCCAGTGGTAGCATAAGGTGGCCTAGTGGTAGCATAAGGTGACCCAGTGGTAGCATAATGTGACCCAATGGTAGCATAAGGTGGCCCAGTGGTAGCATAAGTTTGCCCAGTGGTAGCATAAGGTGGCCCAGTGGTAGCATAAGGTGGCCCAGTGGTAGCATAAGGTGGCCCAATGGTAGCATAAGGTAGCCCAGTGGTAGCATAAAGTGGCCTAGTGGTAGGATAAGGTGACCCAATGGTAGCATAAGGTGGCCCAGTGGTAGCATAAGGTGGCCCAGTGGTAGCATAAGGTGGCCCAGTGGTAGCATAAGGTGGCCCAGTGTTAGCATAAGGTGACCCAATGGTAGTATAAGGTGGCCCAGTGGTAGCATAAGGTGGCCCAGTGGTAGCACACATTCTAGTTCTAGTCGTCCAAGCCTACATTTCACGATAAAGGGTTGTACTGTGGTTCAGCTTTAAATCTGACATTTAATAAATAAGCCAATAGGCTTTCCTCCTTCTCAGAGCAGACCAATGCAGTATTTCAAGGTGTGGTTGTCACTGTAGTGTCTGTCTTTCCCCAGCCTGCAGAGGACGAGGATATGATGGGGATGGAGGAAGGCGTGGATACGTTCACACTACTGCATCACGACCTCAACATGTGCTCCAACACTGTATGTACTGCACACCTTTGTCAGGGGTGTGTTCAGGCTGCACTACTTTTCACTACATAGTAATACAGGCGATAACGGCGACACGCCAAAACGGCTAAAACGGCAAAAAACTTGGTCAAAACGGCGAATCCAATTGGCTAAAACGGTGAATCCAATTGGCTAAAGCGGCGACAGATACTTTTTATTGCTGTTAATACTCATTATATTCAGAATATTATCTGCATGAAAGCTTTTTGGAAGTACAAACATGATTTATGTATGTCAAATGAATGTACTTTGCAGTAATAGCTAAGAACTAGTCCAAAACAACCATGAATATCTGTGATATTATGCCTTTAACCAGCACTTTCAAATCGTTCATACTGCAGTAAACAATCATAACATTTCGGTCATTTCTTATAATTTCTAACAAAATCGTTTCATAATCTGTGGCGTATTAACACAATCAAACGGGCATTTTCAGTATTTTATGCTGGAAATCCCTGGAAGGAAATAAGAAATAATATGCAGGTTGTTGAAAGAATTAATTAATTAATTCAATTAATTGATTTATGTATACATATACATATACAGAACAGTATACAGCTAATTATTAACGGAAAGACACCAGTTTTGATAAACATAATCATAGTCAAAACACAGTAAGTGGTTAAACAGGATAACGATGAATGCATCAGTTAAAACAACATATATCGCTTGCCTGTTAAAACGGTTTAGTCTCACTTTCCTGGCCAAAGAAGTGATAATAGGCAAAAAGCAGTGATGCGTAGGTTACCTATGCGTAAAATGGGAATGTACTCATCTTAACTTGATTGGATTAATCTACCAATTACGTGGTAATGACACCTCGTTGAAGGATTTAACTACCGCACTTCGCCAGGTTAGAAGAACTTGAAAGAGTGAATTTGAACAGACGACCACCAACCATTTTATAATAGACATAGATGATATAAAACATTAAACATAAAGCTGCATGTAAAATATTTGTAAAAATGTACACACGTTCGTACAAGATAACATGTATGAAGAAGACTGGAAGAAATTAAAATTCTGTTTCCGCATAAACTCCTCAAGTCAATCCACAAAAACGTCACAAATGCCTCAAAACTGTACTTTATGTGTTGTCATTACAGTGAATACTTTACTTTAAAATATTAGTGAATTTGTTGACTTGTTTTGTGCAATAGTGATGACTTTTGTTATACATATTTTTCATTAACTCTTGTACCACCATGTGTGGAAAAAAGGGAAAATAAAGTGAAATGAAGTGAAGTGAGGTGAGTTTTACAACCACAAAGCGTTGTTACGAAACTGACTACCGTTCTTTGATCTCAGGATGTTTGATTCCGGGAAATGATGGTAGAATTGGGTTTACAGCGCTCTTTTCTAGTATCTCTAGGTTAAATAAACAATAAGTATGATGTAATAGAACAGGAAACATGCTAATTAATTAATTAATATACTGTCGCCGTTTTGTCCAATTAAATTCACCGTTTTGTGCAATTAAATTCACCGTTTCGTCCAATTTGATTCGCCGTTTCATCCAATTGATTTCGCCGTTTCATCCCATTTTCGTCGTTTTGGCGTGTCACCGTTTTAGCCAGTAGAGGCAGCTAGAGGAATTGCCAGCTCGGTTGACGTGCACTTGATCTATATTCTTATAAATATGAGTGTTCAACAATGACTTTTCTCATTGCTATCACAATAAACTGATCAGCTACTGTTTGAGTAGTCTGAACATGTTTCTATGACAATCTGTTGCTCAAATGTTATTTTAGAAGAAGAAAAAAAAATGGCTCAAAAGAATTGGACCATATTTTGGGGCGACTGATATGTTTTCAAATTCAAATTTGTATGTTATGTCCACAATTTTGATCGTTAGTTAGAAACATTTTCATTGTTCGACTATTACTAGTCGGTGAAAATTCACAAGCTGTCAAAAGAAAAGTTTATTCTTTTATTGTACAATTCACATGATTGATCCAATTTGTTCTATAGATACCAAAGAGTGGCAGTTTTGCATTTATATAATCAATGTTTTATTTCCACAGCATTTCTATTGTACAGTATTAATTTTAATTAATGTTTGTTTGCAGCTTTATAGTTAACAATTTAATTACAAGTATTATTTTGGTGATCAACCTGTTATTTTACCTTTGATAATTAACCCTCTCCATGCTGGAGGCAACCCGAGATGCCATAAAGAGCTGTGTCTGTGCCTAATCCAGCAGGGAGAGGGTTAAAAAATACAACATCTCGCAGCATTCGAGGAAGGTTTGAATATAAAGAATATGGTTGACGACTTTTTGCCCTTTAATGAGTTGACCTTATCCATGCAGCAGGCAGCTGCAGATGCACCATCAATTCAGTGATTGTAATGGTTGAACAGGGTGAAGGTCATAAAGAACTGTAAGCTACGGCTATGACGCCATCGAATAAGACCGCTCAAAGTTTCAATTTTGCACAGGATACGCTTGCTTGTCTCAAAGGTAAAAGCACATTATAGTTTAGTATAATGCTAGAAAAATGCTTATCACAGCCACCAGAATACTTTACAGTGGTTGTAACAAACACACTATGCCTCAGATAGTTGTTGATGTTCTTTCACCGTTGATACTTGGACACGTATTCTGTGCATATTCCATACTCCATGCTGGCTTATGAACGTTAATTTACTCAGGGTAGATAATCCATGATACCTTGTGATTGCAAAATGTATGCAGTAATAGTAGACTAGAATATATTTAGGTAATTTACCATTAGAATTTAATTTAGCCAGCTGACCTTTTACTGTGAAATGTTCTATTTTCATACATGAATGTTTTAGTTTTTTTATCAGTTGTGCCTTGTATGTAGTATTTATAGTTGGACATAAATATATATACTTGTATTAACCCAGGAAGTATTGATAATAAAACTATACTAAGTCAAACAAAGTTGCTTGGATTTATTGTGTCAATTTATATGACCTAGCTGTAGCTGGATGTGATATAAGATGCTCCTATTGGTCTCGGCCAACCCTTTGGCTCATTCAGTAGAGCGTTGGACTCGCAATCCAAGGATCAGCAGTGGTCCTGTTTCATAGTCAACAGCAGAACACTTTCACAGTGAAGGATTATCTCCCTTGGTTTTTGGCTGTTCACCAAACAACCATGTACATGCAGTATATATACCAGTGTGCGAAATAGAGCAGTGGTCTACACACCCACAACAGATTATTTTCAACGAGGACTGGTAACATTTTAGTCTTGCACGCCGACATGTTTGTTTTCCTTATTTTATTTTTTAGAGAAATATATTGGCCAACATATATGTAAGGACGGGTAACTTCTCAGACTTACCAGTCCTCATGTCTGGCAGTGTAATTGCTGGAGTTTTATACACCTGATATATAGAGAATCTCCACCTCGTGTCTTTTGATATAAAAAATCCAAGGATTTTGGTTACTTTTATCAACGAAGGTGGGATGTAGCGCAGTGGTAGAGTATTGGACTTCGGAACCAAAGGTTCCAGGTTTAAATCCCGCCCCGAAAGCCCGGCATCAATGTTCGCGAAAGTTACCTTTCTGACGCGATATTGATAGGATGCACTGACTGTAGAGTGGCAAT
>JAUTBV010128025.1:0-12412 GCA_032361325.1 Lepetodrilus fucensis | reverse complement strand
TCTGTGTATATGAATCATGGAGCCCTTCTGTACAAGGGGATATGAGCCTATTACAGATTGATACATAAGTTTTCCATTAGCAGGCGCTCAAAGTAACCGATTTTATATGATAAATGTTAATGGAAAAAAACCGTGGTATGCCACCAATATCACTCATATCACAGCTTGCGCGTTTACTGCGGAAGAAAACCTTCAACACCCGTAGAAATGAGTATCGCGATAATCCTGCACGGTACTGATGTTTCAATCGGGTAACGGTTCGAAGTAATGCATGTATAAATCATAACGAATACAACGTACACTTAACTGAATTAACTAAGGATCTGTAGCCTTTTTGAACATATACATTTAGCTTTATATTATTTTAACAACAAAGAATTTCAAAACGTTCAACAGGTTCCAGGTGCTCTTCAAGAACTTGCAGACATATTGGAAGAAGATTGGCACAAGTCGAATTCCGAAATTCGGTAGAACGCTTCCCTTTAAACTATTTGCTGGCCCTCAATTAAAGTTCAAAAACTCACCGGTGAAAGGTTTAAGATATATGGCAATGCTTCCATTTGAGCCCAGGACAAGGTCGGTCCCTCTGAGTTTGACCATGCCGTCACGGACGTCCCTGATCGCCGTGCTGAACAGCCCCTGGTTGTACTGCCTCTCCAAGTATTCGCGCCCTCCAGAGTTCACCTTGTCCACGGCGATCTCGAAGGTGACCAGCACCTTGTCCGTGGCGATGTTGACCACCTTGATATGCAGGATTCCAGTCACCTTCTGACTCGCGAAGACGGCAAATAACTGGAAACCAGCAATGAACATAATTATGTCTCGTTAACTTAATGGAAGTTCATCGTTTAGTTTAGTTCTCGAGTATGCTACAAATATAATACTTTATTTATGACTAAAAAACAACACCCAACACATACATATTAACAGAAAGTGCATTAATTAATAGATGGAAACTAGACGTGTTCATGCATGGGCAACACTGTCATCCGGGTCCTGTCTGTAAGTTGCACAGAACGATCGTATAGTGGTACGAGAGTTGTAACTCCCTAGCAACTCCATATTAATGTACAGGAGTTACGAGACATAAGGACGCACGAAGCGATCTCTAATACATGGGGATCGTGCCGTAAATGAGAGCGCTATATGGTGTCATAGTGGGTATGAAAGCTTCGAGAAACGATGCCTTGGATCGTAGACTACGATGTATTTTCATGTATCTCGTACTCTTACCGTTAATATAACTATCATATCGTTAACGTTTCCAGAATGTAAAACATCATCCAAGATACTTTTAATGGATATGATGCGACAACCAGGTACACTAGTATGTCATTGCTCTCGTGATGGCAGTAACGATCTATCTTTTCTGTATATACTTTGCAGTTTCGTAGCTCTATTTTTAACCCGCTGCTAGATACACTTTAAGAAACAATTTTAAAGTATACCATAGAATTAACAAATTTGCTATTTGTGAATATTAATACTTCATGGATTTCAATCCGAAAACTCTCCAAGAAATGTCCTAGAAAATCACACTAGTATATTAAAATGATGATGGATGAAATAACTTTCTTACAGCTTTCCTCAACTGCTTCGTGAGACGTTTATAAGCATCACTAGTTTTGTCTGTGAAATCTTCAGTATATTCGTTGGCCAGTTCTATCTTTCCTGAGAAGTATTGTGCCGCTGAAAAATACAACATTTATTGGTTTCTCTTAAGTAAGATTTACAACAGATCTACAAGGCATTGGAACGCCAAAGTCTCACACGCATCAGTCAACACGAGAATGTGATAACAAACGTTACTGTCATGACATGGTTGGTGTCAAAAGATAATCTTTACTTGGTGGGACTTTTATTCAATTTTATGCTAGTTGAATAAACATACTTGCAATGTTACTATTGCGCAGAGAGTGATTTTACAATATGAAGTAAATATTTATCAAAATGTTAACTATCCAACATATAGAATAATTATTTACTAAATACTTCATGTATACGCATGCATATATTGAACGAAACTATATGACATACATTAATGCATGTACTTTAGTAAAATCTAAAACCAAAATGAATCAAGCCTATTTAGACATCCTCTAAACATATGCCCAGCGACTTCTTACGTACACCACTGGGTAGCGTATGATCGGTCATTGAATCAGGGTTTCGAGGATGCTTTCTAAGCTTACCTATGCATTTGCCTGTGATGTTGTCTATGAGATATCCTCTAAGGCATTCACATGTCCCCATTTCAGAACATCTTTCATAATTAATGACGTCGCATCCTTGGTGGGACTTCTGATCGCATGCAGGCAAAGAACCATTTGCAGAGTTATCAGCCAATGAAATTGAACCGGGATCCTCCGGAGCCAATCGGCGCTCGAGGTTCGCACTTTCGACGTCGGACGCGAGATCGCGAACATCAGGCGGAGACAACTCAATGTTCGAAGCATCCGGGTCGTTCGAATCGTCATCGTTCTGAATGGCCGTTGCTGCGGGGCGATTGACGTTAACTTTTGTATCCCTAATTTCAATCATTTCGGGGTCATCTTTGATGTTATCTTTTGAATCTATCTTTGATTTTTTGGTATATGGTTTTGCTTTTGTTTGATCCTTCTCCGTTTTTGTTATTGCTGCTTCTACCTTTGCTTTATTTGCCTTTTCTTTCAATACAGCGGTGTCTGGTTTTGCTTCAGTTGTCTCCTCTTTAGTTGTCTCCTCTTTTATTTCTAATGTTGTAACAGTCTTCTTGACATCGACTTTTGATGTGGCTGTGTCACTTTTATTAGCTGGCAGCTTCTGTTGCAAACTGTAGCCTGGAACAAAATATGACATATTTTCATAATGTTCCAAATTGAGTTGTTAAATTAAAACACTCTTCAGTTTTAGAAATTACACGACATATATATTTACTACGCGAATGGATAATAAGTAGGTAAGCAACATTAAAGAAACATGTCCTACAATTGCCCATGACATGTTCAAATTCATCAAATGTAGACTGTAATAATGTCGTTAAATGTGAATTGAACTTTGTTAGGATAGTTTTACTCCAATGTGAACAATCAAGTCGTTCGATATGAGCAATGGTTGCATGGTGTATGTTTATAAAAATAATAATCAAAAATAGATTTATATGCATGGATTATACATTTCTGATGCCATTCTCTTCATGGAATTTGGTCTCGCCACCAGCTTCGTGGCACAATGCATGACTCAAACCTTATTCCTTATTTAAATTTCACGATGAACGCTTGCAAATCAATGGTATTCTATAAATTCTTTCCCAATCCTTACAAAAAATGGCATTCTATAACTGTTTTCCAAATCCTTACAAATCAATGGTATTCTATAACTGTTTTCCCAATCCTTACAAATCAATGGTATTCTATAACTGTTTTCCCAATCCTTACAAATCAATGGTATTCTATAACTGTTTTCTCATATACAAATCAATGGTATTCTATAACTGTTTTCCCAATCCTTACAAATCAATCGTATTCTATAACTGTTTTCCCAATCCTTACAAATTAATGGTATTCTATAACTGTTTTCCAAATCCTTACAAATAAATGGTATTCTATAACTCTTTTCCCAATCCTTACAAATCAATGGTATTCTTCCCAATTCATTTCAGACGAATAAACTGCATAATATGTGAAATTACAGTAATTTAATGTCTGCTTTCAACTGATACCTTTCTACGTGCATTAATGCAGTTGCCTTTGATGGCCTAAACCAATCCCAAACACGTGGCTAGTTCCATGCAATGCTTAAGTAATTAACCCTCTGACTAGTGTGAAACCCTACCAGCTTGTCATGGACCTGTCGGGTCTCTCACTGGGTTTACTGACGCTGTTTGCATGTGACATTTCCCCGGCAATGTCGGGATAGTTCCTTTTGTTATTTGTCACCCAGCCCGGCATTACGCAGTTAGGTCATGCACCCACCATGTGCACTGTGGACCTAATGCGCACTGCACCGGCGTGCGCTCCGTAACGTGTAGGGATAGGACTTGATTAGGACCTAACGGGTAGTGGGATCGTGCTGGAAGCTAGGACACGTGTCCCAACACCATTTCTTTTGGTCGCGAATTTGCACTACAAGAAAAATTCTTCTACCACACATGCGCGCATAGAACTCTGATAATAAGTTACTATTGTTTTTGCGCTTCGAGAAAATATAAATGAACTTTAATTATTATTATTATTATTATTATTTGTTTTCGTGCATATACCTTTATATAAAGAGATCGTATCTATTTTGCGGCTGAATGACCCCAAATAGGAATAAAATAGGCTACAGGAAACAATCATGCAATGCATGAAGGTGAACATTCAAAATGAAGACCTCTTAATAACCATGCTAGTCAAAGTATTTTCTTCTCTTTCGCACATGTAGTAAGGCAATACAAACATGTATACTACTCTAAAGAAAAACAATCACCCCCAAAAACTATATTTAAAAAATACTACAACAAAGCATTGAGCATGTTTGGGAAGTCATGTTTCTAAAGAGCACCGATGATCTTTGTCCAATATTTCTATGGCGTTCCTTGCCGACAACAAGGCATAAGCTACTGTGTAACATCCCGGGCTGCATTTGTCTACTAAATCCAAGTTGTTCTGAGTAAAACCTAAGAGTAAGAATAACACGGTGTCTCTACCGTGTGAGCTTTTAAAAGTCGAACCAATCCTCTATAAAGCGTTTAAACTGTTTGCTTGTCCGGTCTTAATATGTTGACTACGACCAGCCCCTTTAACAAAGAACTGGATTCGGGTAACGTGTTTACTTCGTTGCTTAAAAATACCGACCAACAATACATTTGCCAAGAGAAATGTCATGGCAAATGTCAGGCTATAGGATCAACCTTTATCGGGCCCCTCGTGTTATAGCTCCTACATACATTGCGACGAGGTTCCACGGAAAGATGAAACATTGTGTGTAAAGTTTAAACTGACATTGAAATGTAAACATTACCACATTTAAGGCATGCAAGAATACAACATAGGTGGTGAAGTTAATAAGTTATATATAACAGATATTATACCTGAAAAGCATTATCCGTAATGTAAAATCAAATTCATTAGGAAAGTTTATAACATAATTACCCACACGGAGATAGCACCTGTCTTGGTATTATAAATGGAATAATATGTTTCTACTTGAATATCTGTGAAAATTTAAACCAATATCCATGATCATTAAACTGTTCTATAGTATGCTACAAAGACTACGTTGATTTAGACAAAAACAACGCTATCCTGTATGCAACATGTCTGGTCCCAATTATCAACCCTGCATGACACCAATATTACGAAATATACGATTTTAATTCAAGACTAACGACGTAAAATAGACTAAAATGATGCACACCTATATGCAATATGCCTGGTCCAAATTAACAACCCTGCATGACACCAATATTACGAAATATACCATGTTAATTCAATGGTACCAATGCAATACATATTTAAATATTAAACCATATACACACAAAAAAAGAAGCAAACGAAACAGTAAGAAAATATTAAACCATAAGAAATACACATACTTGGAAAGCACCTGAAAATATTTCTTCCAGTCCAGATTAAAATCACTAGAAATACCTTTGGCTTTGCTGGCCGGCCAGTGACTGACCGATGGTTAGTTGACAGCTGTGAGCAGTAAGACGACGGTGGAGCTCCTGTCTAGACCTTGGCTCACGTTCTTAATAGCATTCTAGATTTCGTATCAGCTCTTTAACTGTCGTCTTTTGTAGAACTCTAATCGGAGTTGACCAAAACCTGTGTCAATACTGATGGCAGCGCTCGTTTGTACACTCCGTGGCGGCTGTTTAGACAATACACGGCCTGCAGATTGCACGTTACGTAAGCCGTTTGTTTTTCCAAACATAAAACATCGTGTGCAATCGTGACTACAAAGTTACGTGTTCACACTAGTTTTGATATTAGTCTACAGGTTGAGAGTTTCGAGGTCATGGTTTGCTTTAAAGACGGTGACCCAGTTTTTATCACGTTATTGTATTGACGCTCAAACACCGTTTGTATTATCTATTGTTAAATTTAAGACAATAACTATTGTTTAACATAATATTGTTTTAAAACTACATGTATTTTTAGATCACATTTGGAAGGTATGGATACTTAAATTGCTAGATAACATTTAGCCCTAGCCTAAAACAAACGTAGCATAATTCATTCAAAAGTAAAATGAAACACAGAGCAATAAGAAAATAATCTTGGATGTTACTTAATATACTGTAATTATTACCAAATGCAATTCACATGCATATCGAACATGACATTGCAGTCACTGAACACATGACTTAAATATTTAAACACACAACTTAAATATTGATGAAATGTCTTTGACTCTCCACCATTGCTTTGTAAACTGTATACTTACTACACTAACGACATGAGCTAGCTTTTCCAAACATTAAAACGACAACAGAAATTCTGCAGGATCATACAATAATAATCAATAAAATAGGATATTTATATAGCGCCCTTTTCATGATTATAGCCTGTTCAAAAACACTGTACGCATACAATCACAAATAGTTGACCTACATAGTGGTCTAACGAAGTTTTACCTGAAAATATATACATTTGATTTGACTACACAAGTACTTTATACAACCAGTTACTTATTCCACATGTCTCACTAGTTATCAATATTAAAATATTTATTAATTGAACACGACGTAGCTTTATTGGTACCGTGTTAAATGATTAGACCGTATTTTACCGTACATTTTCAACTGATTATTCAGGTTTACCGGAACTGTAAATGAAATTTGAATTTTACCTAACCAACAGCGGTGAAAAAATATTTCGAGGTAAAAGAAAATCTATTAATATGTATGCTAAGTGCATGTGATTTGCATTTTGTAGCTCCCATTCGGTCCAAAACAACAACTTAATCTATGATTGTATGCCTTTAAACTAAATAATTGTCAAACACCACCCAGACAATGCATTGCAATGAATAGACAAGTAAATAAGATATTCTACTTGATCCGTTGAAAATGTGCTTGCTATTTTCTTTTGGCATTGAACAAAATAAAAGAATAGGTAAGAAAGAAAACCATGTACGCCAGAAATAAACATCTCACTAAAAGTACATTACGAGAATGTTTACTTTCCCTAACGAAATTTAGACTGCTCACTATACATGCAAAGCAGGTTTTCAAGTATGTTTTACTTTGGGCGAATTAAAAAGAAGTGATCTAAATGAAGTCGTTTCCACTGCGTTATGCCTATATTGATGTGGCATATTATCCATATGCAAGTTATGCTGGGGAAAATGGCATGATTCCGTAGATGCATTACGAAATAAATTAGAAACATATTGCTATAATGTTGTGATTGTTATTATATATTTTCACATACGTATGACATAGAAAATGCAAGGGTATATATGCTAGTGTTTACTGGCTGGAAATAAGGCATTATGTAATGTTGTTTTGTGGTACTGGTGTTTTTTAAAGGCACTTCTCTTCACGCCTGTTACATAATAAATGAATGTATTATATTCTTAAATTAGCAGAAAAGTGGTTTAAAATAACACTATTTGTGGAGATATAAGCCAAAAGTATCAAACAGCAGTAGAAAGCTTTTTGGAAGTACACACATGATTGTACGTACCGGGGTATGTCAAGCGAATGTATTTTGCAATTGTAGCGAAGAACTAGTCCAAAACAATCATAAATATATGTGATATTATGCTATCAACGTAATCCGTCAAAAGTAGGCCTACTATACTGCCGTCCAAAAGAAAGTGTCCACTACATTTGACCGTCTATTGCTTAAAAACTAAAATAGATACAATGATCATTTCAAATGTTATAATTGATTACCCATCTGGTTGTTTATTGTGTACAGCAACACATAATTCAATAATTTATTTGGCATTCGTGCAAAGAGTTAGGTGTGTCACATTTCAGCGTTTCAATATGATCAAATTATACTAAAAGAAGTGTTATTGGTATTCATCTGTTAAACGTGGGAGGACATTGACTCGAATACGTTACCATTCCACCAAAAGTGCATTATTTCGTTCGAATTTTCAAGTCTTGCTGATTAATTGGCACGGCAAACCTTTCCACGTGATCACAGTTTCTTGGTCGAATTCATGTCTGAGCAAACTTGTACAGTCCTGGCCAAATTCAGAAGGTTACGTCGACGTCGAGTTGTTAACGTGACTTCACCGTAGAGAAGATAGGCTCAGATGTATCCTTCTCGTAGTTGTTTGTACAGGGTTTGTCAATGACGCCGTCGAAGCTGTGAGGCTGAATTTTCGTAGGTAAAGAAGCCGAAAATACTGGCCTTCACTAGCCGTCTTAACACACGGTCTTCCTGCTGTAGGCAGTTTTCAGTTTAACTGAATGGCTGCATCAATAGTTCAATGTTTTTTCTCATGCGAACAAACATTCTTGCAATATGGGTATGCGTCGTACCAAACTGGACCAATTTAACGACTCGCTTTCTCTACATTGTTGATATTCTTGGCATTTTTTTCGTGAATGTGATTATTGAATGAATAACCCTTGCACTTGAGCGAACTTTCTAATATTTGAGTACGTAAATACATTTGGTACCGAAGAAAATCCGTTTTCGTGGCATACCGTTTGATTTTAGAACCTGATCACAAGTGGATGTAATTGTGGAGTACTAAAAACATTATTTTGCTTTTCTGTTTGGATATCAATAAAACTATTTTTTAAACTGGATACTTTCTTTTGGACGTCAGTATATTTTGCAATGCACTTCAACATAAATATCAGTTGATAGTAATTTTACACACGAAACACGCTTATATGAAAACAAACACCTAAACCCGTACTACAACTAACATTTTGAAGTACGGGACATATGTGTTATGCATCATTAGTAGGTTAGAGAAAGCATGATATGCACAATGATTGTCATGATTGTTTAGTTTCAAGGGAGATGCACTTTTCACACGCTGTAGACAATTATTAAAAACCGTGATATTGATATGAGTAATCGATTACCTTTTTCAAATATAGGCCTGTGTATTTATTTATTTATTTGTTTATTGTGTAACCCAATTTCACTATGCGTATCGATCAATCTGTTCACGAACTATCAGGGAACTCACATATTTCACGTCAAAAGATTGTCAAGAAAACAACAGCGTTTGTTTACAGAGCTTTGCAAGTAAAATATGGCATAGCGCCTGTATTCGTTTTGCATTTGCCCTGGGAATCCAAACATTTATTTCCTTACGCCTATCGCGTCACCGGCATTTATATATTTACCTATCAATAGCGTAACTCAAGTAAGCAAACATTAGTAATATTGAAGTAAATGGTAAAAATGTATTTTCAAGGAGGTTTTCCGATTGTATCCTTTAATATTCAAACAAAATAACTTCTGTTTAATTTCTAAATAAATACGGGGGTTGAATCGAGATTACGGTGATATATTTTAATGCACTTCTCTTAAGTTTATTAGGAAGTATTCGTGATCTCGTAAAATATTGTACACTCTTGTAAATTTCCAACGCGAATTCATTAAGATAAATTTCTTACTAAATATTTCGAGCTGTTTATCAGTGAGTCTGTGATAAGTAACACGGCAGTTTCTATGGTTCCAGAACATTTCTATTTGTACACAACCAACAACATTATAATAACTTGGTGACTCTTTTTTATTATTATTATTATTATTATTATTAATTTTATTATTATTATTACTAAGCCCTATCCCGTCAATGATATGTATTGGGGTTTAGAACCGTTTTCACGACTTTCACTTATATCACGGCTTGTCAGTTTAGGGCAGGAGTAAACCTGCAACATCCGTAGCGCTGAATGTTACAATAAACCTGCTAGAACCGGCTGGTACTGACTTTTTATTTTTTATTTTTATTCAAAATGTATTCACTACAGTCTGTTTTCCTGCACACATAATCTCGTTATTCCTAGAGTGTGTACTAAAAGACACTTCGAAAGCTACAAAAGAGTGGAACAAACACCCTTACGGGATAAACCTCTCCAAATTCCTCTTCTAAGTCTTCAAATTCAAATTGATGGTTATTTTACAGATGTTGTAATATGTATCACAGGTCGGTGCCCCTCAGTACGGAAATAAACTATTCTACAAGTTATCAGTAGTACTTTTTTGGACAATTCATATCTTCACCCAACCTAGAATGGGTACCCAGTAAAATGATAACTATCTAGCGCCTCGTGTGACAGCTTGGTTTGCACCTCCCAAGTATAGTTGAGAAGGGGAATGAGAATACGCTGATCCATTGGCCAGAGTAATAATATAGCGCTATGAGCACGCCTTTTAAGGTGGATTTGGCGACAGGCGCTTGCCACTGGATAGTAGATCGAATCTATCATGTTTTAAACAATATTACAAATATATACTTTTCTATATTAAATAATATTACTTGATCTAATAGCATGATAACACAATACGTAAAATAGTAAAAATAACAATACAGATAATATATCGAAATTTTACACTCGTCTTCTATGTCTTCTCTATACCATATATGGTATATAGAAGACGAGTGTAAAATAAGCGCCTGTGATTTGGCGTAGTATAAATGCGCACATTATTATTCTCATTCTAAAACTAAAATCTCGACCGTCTTTTCTTACTATTGAAACAGGACCACTGCCGATCCTGGGATTCGAACCCGAGTTGTTGGATTTCGAGTCCAACGCTATACAGACTGAGGGAACTGGATAACCCCGCTGGCCAAGACCAAGTAGGGGCATCTTATATCACACACGACTATACTACACTATTTAGTGTTTTCCTTTCTCGCCTGTCTCAGCGAATCTGATGTCGGTAGACAGGAGGCGCCTTCATCAGAATTGTTTGTCAACACCAAGAGGCGTGTCTAGGACACCATCGGAACACCGGCGTCCTTCCAGTAGTCAGACTTTCAAGTTGTCAGACACACCATTTGACGTCGTCAGACATCCCATTCATTAGACATCCAATTCGTCAGACAACTCAATATGTAAGACATCCAATTTGTCAGATAATTTGAAGATCATCCACTTTCTCGCTACCATCCACTGATGAGGGAATGAACTGCCTTTAATGTAATAATTAGGATTCAATTCGGATTTCCTCGGACATTACAAATTTGAATCGAGATACCTGAACATGGATAGTAACCAGCGGCAATGCTCCCGAAGCTATCGTACACGTTAAGTTTTCATGGAGGAAAATTGGACCCTTTCTGGATCATCAACTTTCCTTCACGAAGGCTGAACGATGTCGTTATGTATACGATAGCTTCGGTAACATGGCCCCTGAACACAACCACCGTCTCCTATAATTATACTATGGCATGAATTCCAATGGGTGTTAATTGTTAAATGTTAACTTTTTTTAATGAACATGTCATTAACTTTACATTTCATGACAAATATTCTTGCTTATAACTTATTATTCTAATTCTAAACCGTTCTGCGGATTTTAAGACTACAGAAGATACAAGTGATACTCTTTAAAAGCGCGAACTGGTGAAGTCGGTGGCCATTTTCACTCGTCGTTTTATAGGCAAAGCAAATAGGGCGACCGGACATGGTCAGTTACAGAAATATCCTGGAGATGTAGGGGACAGGGCCAGGTTTTACAGAACACCTGTACATCTACGATAGTCGTAAGTCCATTAATTATGAGATCGACTATCGTAGCGGTACGGTCCTTCAGTGGAATAGAGCTCTGGGGCCCTATTCTCGAAATGTTCTTACGATATTCTTAGCCTAAGAACGTTCTTAACTTCATATTAAGGATACCTATAGCATGAGCTAGTCACGTTCTTAAGCTATATAAGAAGATCTTAAGAAGTTTCGAGAATAGGGGCCCTGGAATATTTCCTGTTCTTAAGATCCGCAAACATATTAATAGCATACTGTCAATTATAAAGTAAACAAATCAACAGTTATGATACAAATAAACAAAGTTATGATATAATTTTGATATTGAGAATATCAGCTATTGAGAATACGAATAAATAAATGGTGAATTGGAATACGATCATAGTCAAGTCTGTGATTGTAGTTACCGGTATCAAATACCATACTGACTACTCCAGATTGTTCTTGTCAGGGGCCCGTTGAGGTGCCCGTTGCACGACGCTCTTGTAGTACTACAATAGTTGTAACTGGGCTCCCGCCACAATAAAAATAGTTGACGTTACAATAGTTGTAGCCTACAAGAGCGTCGTGCAACGGGCAACTGTCAGTTGTAGCCCTACAATAGCACGCGTTGACCTTACACTAGTTGTAGCTACAATAATTCTTAGCAACGGGCCCATGGTAGTTAACTATTATGTGAAGAAGAAGGTCCGAAAACTGTAGATTATTTTGGCACGTGATGCGCGATCGAGGCCGTTAGGCCGAGAT
>JAUTBV010128014.1:0-12413 GCA_032361325.1 Lepetodrilus fucensis | reverse complement strand
ACTTTGCATTTTTAACTCCAATTCTGCCCAAAACGACAACTTAATTTGTGTCAGACTGTGATATTATGCCTTTAAGAGATTTCAATTTGCATGCATTTACAATACCCGAGTTATCTCCCATGCTTTACCCATATATTAAAAGACTCAAAACTGTTGTTGAGTATTAAAATTAAATCTTCAACATAATAAAAAATATCGATGAATGTTCATAATGATAATAACTTAAAATAAAATGGTGAAAATTTGTGTTGTTAATGAAAACTCAGGGAGAAAACTCAGGTTATCATATCTCCCAAGGGAAAACAACTCTGGTACTTGAACGAGGTAATTCTGTTGGGTTGAGGTATATAGAAATAATAAATAGGCCCTTAAAGGAGTGTGGGGGGGGAGGGGGTTAGATGCATGTGAATATGTCACAACAAACGCACAACTAACCTTCGACAACAATTGGCTGCCTCAAACAAAACGTAAATGGTAAATTAATATATACCAGCTGTAAATTTCAGAGTTTTGAATAGCAAAATAGTTTTCTTCCAAAGTTACATGCAAAAATTGAAACAATATGGAGCATAATACGTGGAGTGATTTTAGTTTGACATGATACCACACCACCCCACCCCACTACCACCCCTATCTAAATTAAACACAGAGGGGAAGAATCAAATAAAACAGACTTAAGTAGCACAGAATGAACAATACCCGACATGTATATATTATCTGACATCTTATAGGTGACAACCGGTAGAGGAATTATATGTAAATAAAACTGTGGATTGTGCTCAACCATGTTAAAAATCAAGCGAGATTGGATGTGGTTTGCAGATACCATGAACACTTTCATGAAACATAAAATTAAATTTAAATTAAAGGTACGTTGGAAAATGGATCATAAGACAGGAGGTTATCGCAGTAATTATTATTGCAGTAAAAAAAAAAAAAATTGTTCTCAATAATGTTTACCTAGGATGTTTTTCTAACAATCACAGCCATTTGAAAGAAATATTAAATACATCTGAAGTTCCTAAGTGAGTTCTTGTTTTAAACATCTTTAAGTTTAAAAGAATGGGCCTCGTTGTTTAGCAATTTAATAAAAAATAAATAATAATAATTTAACATAGATGTTCCTTATATAATAAAGATATAAATGTTCAATTAATTAAATAGATATTCTCCACTATTTAGTAAACAAATGGAGATCTGATTACTGTAAAGTGTTGTTTTTTTCCTAAGTTAGCATAACTTGTACCCAATCCATTTCTAAATGTGAATAAAATATGTTTAAAATAAACTGAAATATATTGCAGGAATCACGTCTAGACAATATGCTTGACCCAGTCCTAGACTGGTCAACCAAATAGCCATCATATCCTGTAACCACATCCTGTAACCACATCCTGTAACCACATCCTGTCACCATATTCCGCTAAATAAGAGTATTCATATCAATGCCAATCAGGTTTGGTCTTACCCTAACAAAATACATGTTCCTGGCCACAAGATAAATATTAAGGCCCAGAACATGAATATTACAAGTTACTGCAACAGTAGTACAGGTCTATTGGAGACACACATGAGGTATGTTTATGATTATAGTCCGCTATTTACATTTTATAGCATGTATTTTGAGTATAGAAATCAACCTAGCAACTAGAGGTTGCCATAGCTACAAATATTGGTCAGATATCAGTAAAATGGTACGAAGAAACCCTAGCCTTAGTTTTGAAAATTCAAGATACATCCTTCTATCATTGTATTTATACGTGATATAGTTCATTCAACGAGTCTTTGTAAAATCGACGGTCCAAATGATATGACTTAATAAGTTACAGCCAATGAAATGTTGCATCAAAAATTTGACAACGCAAAAATTTCTCCGTACAAGTGAACTGATCTGACGAATTGTAATAACTAACTCCTCCCTCTCATTGTTCTGACAGCTGTCAATCAATTTATCAATCAATCAATTTGTCAATCCATTTGTCAATCAATGTCAGTCTCCAATTCACCCAACACGCGATGAACATCATCATAAGATATGAACGCTAAACTGAGGTAGAAACTTAGATAATACACAGATCATGCACGGACATCGATATAGGACAGATCGTGTCTCCCCGTTAACTGTGGTTACTACGGATCGGCAACTCAAATTGTACACTATTTTACAAACTTAATCACATAGAGAAGCTAACAAGTTGCCAACTCATTCAACTATAGCTGCAGTTAAATTGTCAGGTCCACAGACGACCGACCGTTCTGTGATCAAGTCATGTGACATCACAAGATGTCGTTCCGACAAACCTTTCGGGAGAATGCTAGTTATCTCCCCTCGAGGTGAAATTTTCAGAGTCATGCTACCATCATGTGATGGCTGCCTCTTGAGAGTGTTAGAGTGGTCTCCCCTTCAGCTGCCTGAGGTATCGACAAGTATAATGCTTGGCTGCTGTGACAGCTACCACGGTTACTCAAGGCGAAAAACAAACAAAAATAAAACATAGGTCACTTCAATATCCGTAACTCTGATATCACGAAACCCGTTCAGCCAATCAGTATCATCGGTACAGTGCACAGAGCTGCAGACATATTGGAAGAGATCACATATATCACAAGCTGGTAGAAAACCCAGATACCCAGCGTATTCCAAATGTTCTAGAAGTTTCTCCGTGAGGATAACACTGCAGCAATCACATCTCTGTTGAACTCTGAACTCCGAACTTTGAACTCTTCCTGGGTTCACATCTCATGCAGCTTTATTGCTCCATGGTGCATTTCCGAAAAACGAATTAAATAATCACACGCGCATAGTCACCGGGTCTACAATATTCACCAGGATGTTGATTCATCACCATGGTTACCGCATCACAACCACTCGTAGCTATCTGGCTTCAGCGTGTCCGTCCGTACATTACTGACCGGGAGGAAAACAAAAACAAGTAACACCCGCTTAGAGGGGGGTTCAAAGGTCATCTGGCCTTCCAGAAACATGTCAAATGTTTTACAGCAAAATCCCTGAAATTATAGTGTGCACCTTAGTCCATGTAGGTAATAATATTAATATGATCGCATCGGAATATTCAGATCCGAATATGTTCAGTTTCTCAGACTGTCATTTTTAGAAAATATCAGTCACAGTGTGTCTGTCTGTATATATGCACCACCGTCACGTGCAACACAAAATGTAACACCCGCAAGAGTTGCATGTGACGTTATACGCGACACTTTGAGACGCAGTTTGTTGGCAAGACGTTGTTGTTGTTGTTGTTGTCGCCCACACCCATGGTGCGTGAGGCAGATGCAGAGTAACCCGTTTCTCCGAATATGTTATAATTGCATTGGTACAGTTCATGATCTGTCGCCCCGCCCACCAAGGTTGCGTTGCACCGCCCACGACTTCCTCCTACGCTGAAATTGGCGACGTGGAGTTTGGCGTCGTTTCCCCGCTCGTTTCCACAGATCCCTGAGAACTCACGCCTCTCTTAGCCGGCCCTGAATCAGAAACGAGACAGCGTGTGAATATACAGTCAATAAAATACTTCAGCAAGTGTGATCGCAGAGTACCTCTGCACATGAAACTGTGAGAACAGATAAACATTGGAAATGCAAATTACAGTTTCTTATTTGCGGTTTTGGAGCCACTTCAAGATTCTTTCACTTATATATCACGGCTTCGCAGTTTAGGGCAGAAGGAAACCCATGACATCAATAGCACTGAAAGTTGCAGTAAACCTGCAAGCAACCAACTGGTACTGATAGACACACTGTTAGACACATCCATTAAAAAAACAAAATAATAAAATTTAAAAGAAACGTGATATGGATCCATAAGAGAAAAAGACATATTTACAATAACATTTACACATACATACTACCAGGACATTGACGAGTGGATGGCTTAACACTGTTACCTGTATACACCCACCTGTATGCGTATGGATGAACCACAGCGCGCCCGTCAACAGAATGCCGATGGCGAAGGCTGCGAAGGCGATGCCGACGACGGTGGCAGAGTCGAGGCCCTCGATGACGATGCTCTGCTGCGGTTGTGTGCTTCCCTCCTTCTGGCTCACCACCGCCACGTCGATGTTGTCGTACCCCGTCGACGACGTTCCCGCTGCAGAATGGAACGAGATGCTGAATGAGCAAAATCTTACCCGGAGCCCGGGAGACATGGGAGACACACATGAGACATACATGAGA
Source organism: Lepetodrilus fucensis (assembly GCA_032361325.1). Taxonomy (NCBI): domain Eukaryota; kingdom Metazoa; phylum Mollusca; class Gastropoda; order Lepetellida; family Lepetodrilidae; genus Lepetodrilus; species Lepetodrilus fucensis. Next base: position 8,216 of record JAUTBV010128014.1, on the reverse strand, counting down.
CATACATGAGACATACGTGAGTGAGTGAGTGAATATGGAGTTTAACGTCGCTGCGGGAATCTTTCACCCATTTGCAACGAGAGACATAAATGAGACAAATGGGAGACATACATGAGACACTCAGACATATATGAGACATAATATGAGACATACAGGAGATATATAAAACACAGGAGACACGAGTAGCCGTCTTAAAGTCAGGAAATATTGTGATTTCAGCAGAAAACAAGCCTGGTGTCTGGGGTCTGGACAGTGTTCGAAATTACTGCTGGCCCGCTGGCTCGGCCATTTCGCCCAATACTAAAGGTATCCTAAGGGCCAGTAGAAATTAATGTTTTTTGGTAAACATTTGTTATTTGTATCATTATTCGGGCCAGTAGGTTTCCAGCGGCAATTTCGAACACTGGGTCTGGAGTCTGGGGGTCTGGGGACAGCAGGCCCCAAGCACACCAGATACAACACAATGCAAATAACGGACAGGAGTATTACCGCTCTTCAGCCGGATGACCTTGTCACTGATCTCCCAAGGTCCGGCCACCAGGAGTTTACGTCCGAACGGTTTCGAGACGGCAGTGGGCGTTCCGGTGCAGTGTCCATCACTGTGCTTGAGGCACTGAAATATAACAACACACCTCTGTAACACACCTCTGTAACACACCTCTGTAACACACCTCGCTATAGCAGTGTATAAACTCCAGTAATTTCACTACCAGCCATGAGGACTGGTAAGTCTGAGGAGTTACCCATCCTCATATATGTTGGCCAGTGATCAATGATATACATCTTGAAAAACGAACAAAAAGTAACACGACATGTGGGCGTGCAAGAATAAAACGTTACCCGTCCTTGCTGTAAATAACCCGTCGCGGGCGTGCGGACGGGTTCTATTTCAAACACTGCTATAGCATGCCTCACTGCAACACACCTCTCTGTAACATTACTCTCCGGGCATTATTCACTGTGGGCATTACTCACCATGGTATGTTATAATAATAATAATAGGCCACATAACGCGCCAAATCCACCCCCTGGCATGCTCCAAGCGCCACATTATTATCCCCGGTCAATGGATTAGTGTACACTCAGTGTTCCTTCTCAACTCCCTGGGGAGTATACTACCCAAGCAGCTGTTTCCAGCGCTACAAGGTTATCATTGACATTTCCATGTCATCCTTCTGGGTACCCATTCTCTATTGGAGCCACAGGCATTACTCACCATGGGTATGTTGGAGCCATGAGCATTAGTCATCATCGGTATATTGGCATTACTCACAATGGGAATGTTGGATCTGTGGGCATTACTCACTGTGGGCATTACTCACCGTGGGTATGTTGTATCTGTGGGAATTACTCACCGTGGGTATGTTGGAGCCATGAGCATTAGTCATCATCGGTATATTGGATCAGTGGGCATTACTCACAATGGGAATGTTGGATCTGTGGGCATTACTCACTGTGGGTATGTTGGATCCGTGGGCATGTGTGTCCCTCAGACAGAGGCTGACCTCACAGTGCAGATAGGTCAACATGAACTTGGCTGGGAAGAACTGCTGTGCCAACAGACTGAACTGAGACGTGGACCGCGCGGGGGACCGCGAGCTGGACCGCGAGCTGAGCGGAATGCTGTTCTCCGTATTGTGCCACTCCATTGAGGAAATTTGAGCACATCTGGAAACAAACACATTGTCATAGTACCACAATCATAATGCAATCAATATTTGTAAAGCATAATGCATTTCTTTTAACTGTCCTACATGTTTTAGTAGTAATATGAAGGCATTGTTCAAGTATGACAATAAAAAGATAAAATTAAAGTTATACTATTGAAAAAGAATTTAAACTGTCCTCCGCTTTTTTAAATTGACCATGCATTAGTAATTTGTATGTTGGAGAGGGGGGTGGGGGGGGGGGGGGGTGTCGGACAGTACTCACGACATTACCACAATCACAATACAATCAATTTATCTGATCAATATACAATCAATATATATATATATATATATATACTGTAAATCATGAAATTAATGCGAGTAGAATATTAATGCTGTATTGTCGCATTCAATTGCTGCGCATTAAAGGTAAGTACCGGAGAAAACAAATGTATGGAGACATGACTGTTCGCATTTTATTGGTGTCGCATTTACGTCTAAAACTTAGGTCGCATTAAATTAGTGACACATTAATTTTGTGATTTACAGTATGTATTTTTTAAATTGTCCAATGTTTTGTTGGCTATAGAATAGTAATTTGAAGGCAACATGTGGATATGCAGGCAACATACCCATCCTTAATGATGGCAATTCTCGGGGCGTCCTTGTTTCGAAACGACGATGCAGGACTGACCCAGCAGTTGATGATGTTCACGTGAAGGTGGGAGACTGTGGAGACGATGCCAACAATCACGACATGCTTCACATTGTACAACATTACATATTTGTAGAAGACCAAAGAGTGAGTGAGAAATTATCGAGCTTAACGTTGGTGTGGGAATCTTTCACCCATTTGCGACGAGAAGACCAAAGAAGCACATGAACTATTCAAAAGAACGCTGGCTCCAATAGAAGATAACATCAGTAGGACAATGCCTAGTAGTTGGGCCACTGTTATCAACTTTTAGGATAACATTGTCGTCAATAGACACTCAGTGAAGATTCTCTATATTCTCAGAAAAATCACACCAGATCCACAGATTACTTTTTATCAGGTGTATGAACAGAATTATTGACCAGGAAAGATCTAATCCTAGAAAATGTATCAATAAGCATAGGATAACTATATTGTGACTCTCAGGAGTGAGCGATTATGGAGTTTAACGTCGCTGCAGGAATCTTTCACCCATTTGCGACTCATTGATCCAGAAACATCTAACCGTAGAAAACACATCATCATCTAGAACGATCTGTACAAGCAGAATCCGTAGAAAACAAACAATGACTGGCCACGCGATGGGCAGCACTTACTGGACAAGATGGACGTCTGGACATACACGCGGCCATCCCTGGCGACGGTGATGGGGACGTTGACCTCGGCGTGGAGGTAGCGCGAGTCTCGGAACAGCCCCAGCTGATAGTCCAAGACCTGGGGACGGTGAGACGGCTGTTTTACCGGAATGAGATATGAAGATGATGTGAGGTGAGATGAGATGAGATAGTAGACATGTATTGGAAAAGGTACACAGATTTAATATCCCTTACAATATTGATTAGAAAAGGTCTGCATTTTAGTCACTGAACATATACAAATTCTCTATTACTTAGAGAATGTGTTAGTTGAACAGGTAAACATGGGTAGACTCCGTACTTCTGTCTATCCTTAATTAATTCTTCAATTTCCAAGTGGAATTGTGCATTTAGCCGTGTTGCTGGTGACAACAACGGATGCCCTACAAGATGTCACTGATTCATCCACGAGATATGACCGGTTAGTCCAGTAGAACAAATGTTAACATTTTAAATACTGGAAACACCAGTGGGAATGTAATCTGATTTTTTTTTTTTAGTATGTTGCAAGTCGCAGTGGGAATATTTCACCCATATGCGATGATATTAATTACTATGAAATATTCAGTCGGGTTTTGCGTTCCTTCCTTTTTACTTCAGTGAAATATTGGAATTCTATTTATGGGAAAACCAAAAACTGTGCAATGAATGCCGATTTTTCAGGAGATTACAGTATCTCGACAATAAAATCGGATTGTCATTATTTTTTCATTGGATGTTTTTTTTACGAAAACCTTTTCCGAATGAGATGAGGATGAGATGAGCGTATGAAACAATGTGGATGTTGTGATCAACATGAAAAGCATGCACATCTCCATAGCAACATGACGATACAGTGATACAACATTAATAACCTGATTTTTAGATATGTGACAAGAGTATCTATACGGTAATACTTTTAATTTCAAAACCAAACTAAATAGGACTCAACTGATTCTTATAGTGACATGAACAGAGCTTAATATTTGTTTGATGACACAAAAACAATTATACACAGACCACAAATAATGATGGACAATCGTCTCATGATATAATGAATTCATATTTTACATCGCAGCGGGAATATTTCACCCATAGGCACTGGTGAGTGAATATGGAGTTTAACGTCGCTGCGGGAATCTTTCACCCATTTGCGACGACATAGGTGATGGCATAATTCTGTAACAATGTACACTCCCTGTGAAACCGACCTTGATGAAGTCGTGGTTGGTGGGCACGTGACACTTGACGTCGATCTCCACGCTGTGAGACTGGAAGTCCTCGTCATCGGCATACGTCCCCTCCGTCAGTCCGTGCGACCCTGACCCCGACAGCTCGGCATCCGGAAACGCACTTCCAAACTCCTCGATCAGCGCGTCCGTCACATCAGATGAGTGGATGACAATCTGGACAAAACACGAAGATGCCGCCGATTTTAAGATTGTACGTTAAGAATAATTTATCACGAGTGATGCAGATGTACATGCAATTTTGTTTCTATATGTGATATGTTACAGATAAACTTGGCAAACATTCATTTTAAATATTTTTATTTTTTTTACCGGTAACTACAAGAAAAGGTGGCAAATTATAATTTCAATATCAATTAAATGCAATAAAGTTTTGACTTCCGATACGCAATATTTGGACATTTAATCAAAAGGTAAAACGAAGGATATTAACATACTCTATCTAGGCTAGCGATTATCAGAAATGCCTCAATCAGCAGAGCTTGCGATTAATTTAATATGGACATGTTATAAAGGGGACTTATTGGTTACTATACTGGATTGATGTATAGTAAAAAATATAACATAGACAGGTCCGACATGGAAACTCACAGCGTTGGAGTAGACGTTGTCGTCGTCAATCTGCAGGAACTTGGTGTGGCAGCTACTGAGCGACGTCTTCAGAACCACGTGCGACGAATTCTCGGTGGCGCCACACGATGGATCTAACAGAGTTATCTGCTCCTTGACCAAGCTGCTCTCCTGAAATGAATAAATGTATTCCAAGATTACACGTCTGTGTCTTGTGACTGAAATAGGGCAACAGAGTTATCTGCCCTTTGACCAGCTAAATTGCTTGAAATCAAAATTGAGAAACAAGGCTTCTTAAAAATAACTGACTATTTTATAGCATGCACTATTGGAATAGTAAAGAAATGTAGAGGATTTGATTTATTGCTTAACATTGCTACAGGCATTTTTTACCCATACTTGACGATACTTTCAATCTCAGAAGCAAATAGCTGTTGTATTGTCACATCAGTCATATTGTCACCATCTATAAAATGGCCGCTTCAGACCGTCAGACTTACTTGTAGGAGATATTTGGGGATCGAGATCTCCATGTATCCGTGTTTGCACTGCGTGTGTATCGTGGTCCGCAGTTGACCTTTGACCTCGTCAGGTTCCGTGGGGCCCACATCGCCCCCTGGTGGCATGAATGGGATCCAAGGAGGACGATTCTTCGAATCTTTCCTATCTGGAAACGAACGAGTTCATCGACCGATTTAAAACCCGAACAATGGCAGCCATCATGAATGCATATTGATGTAGTATTCCTGTTTTCCATAGATGCATTATTATTATGATTACTATTATTATTATGATTACTATTATGATTGTATTCACCATTATTATTATTATTATTATGACTATTATTACTACTACTACTACTACTACTACTACTATTACTATTGTTATTATTACTACGGTTTTATTATTACTAATACTGTTGTTATTATTACTAAAAATTGTGTTATTATTACTAATTACTAATACTGTTGTTATTATTACTAATAATTTTGTTATTATTACTAGTACTGTTGTTATTATATATAATACTGTTGTTATTATTACTAATATTGTTGTTGTTATTATTACTAATACTGTTGTTGTTATTATTACTAACATTGTTGTTGTTATTACTATTAGTGTTGTTATTATTACTAATACTTCACCCACCATTAGGTTGCAGCAGCAGTCGTATCCGATTGGCCGCGATGATCTGTGTATACGCCTCCACAGGGGCGATATAGTATTCCGCCCACTCGATGAGTTTGGATCCCGTTTCCTTCATCACCTCTTTCCGCAGTGCCACCGTGTGCATCCGTATACCCTTCAGATCCACATCTCCGTCGGTCTAAAACCAATCGGAACATTTACAAACTGTCCGTCAATCAATCGATGACCTCACTTTACTGTCAACTTCATTCTAATCCATGAAAATTTGAGTTAACCGTTAAATAGTTTTGGCTTTAATCGCCATTTTCAATTATTCTCAGTTTGGTAATTCAGTGCGATTTCATACACAACTCAGAATTTTGTTCATAAAACGTCATGTTTTTTAGGAGCGTAGCACGTGAGTTGAGAACAAAAACGTACTCAGAAAAGTTTCGTAATCTCAGGGCCTGGGTAAATAGAAACCTGCAATGCTCAGTGTTGCAGTAGACTTGCAAACACCAACTGGCATTGATGAGCCAATGATGGTTCAGAGACGGAGCCTTCTGTCATGATTCATGACCATTGGTGCAGCTTTAAAAATCTGGGAGCCTATTTTCGAAACGTTCTTACGAACTTCTTAGCCTAAGAACAGTTCATAGCCATACTATAAGAATCCTTAAGATTGTACTATCGTAAGAACGTTTTGAGAACAGGCCCCCATGGAGCTTTGGCTCGCAAGTCTGATGTTTCACTCACCACGATGTCGATCCAGCCTTGAACTTTGCGGCTGCGAACGGCCCACTTGAGCGACGGTGGGGACTTGATGATGAGGTTGAAGTCCTTGTTGATTGGCTCGTTGTTCGACGACGTAATCTCCAACTCCATCAGCAGATCTCGCTTGCCGAACGACTGCGGCGGTTCCTTCAGGAGCTCGATGATGTACACAGGCCTGAAAGGGTTAACATGGGGTTAGTTAAGAGTAATAACAGGCCTGAAGTGGTTAACAGCATGAGTGGCGATGATAGGACAGATGCGGCATAGGTATGTTAATTTTTTTCTTTTAATTTTGTTATTTTTGTGTGTTAATTTTTAAACAAATTTTGTTTGTATTTTGTTAGAATTTTGTTTGAATTGAGTAGCTTTCTAGATTCTTTCACTAATTGCAAGATGTCTGGTTAAAATTCTATGGTAAGACTGACACGTACTTTGCGGGCAGAATGGACTTGCCGGTGGCCACGCAGCCGTCAGTGGGTTGAACCTGGATGTGTGAGGTGGCCGCGTGTGCACTGTCCCCCATATCTGTCGTGTTGCAATCCTCCCCGGCACCAGGAACTGCAGACAACATGACATTGCATGACACAACATGACATTGCATGACACAGCATGGCACAATATGACACAATATGATACAACATGGGACAATATGAGACAATACAACTGGGGTCGACTATCACAGAGAGCTTGTAAAGTGAACAATACTTTTTTTCACTAGAGGAATTGCAGCCAAATTGCAGCTTTAGAATCCTGTGGGTGGTATTCCTATGTAGAAATATCCGATTTAATCGTCGATTAATTAATTCCATTTTTCACACTGCTAAGTAATATCTCAAAATAAAAGTTCATTTTGTGAGTGAGTTAATGAGTCTTTCAAACCATTTGATGATTTACAAGCAACTTCAGAAGATAATTTTGTACTTAACACCACTACAAGACATTTTTTCACAACTATGCACGACGACAACTATCTTCTCTGCCGAGTTACGATATAGAATCTTCCATTTAACCCCCTCCCTGCTGGATTAAACCACGCGTAATGTGTTCTGTCTCACCGAGTCCGACTCTGAACAGCAGATGCGTGCCCTCCAACTCGCTGTACGAGGTCACGGCCTTGAACCTCTTCCTGGTCCACGAGATGATGTCCTCGGGCGCCATGGAAACCGGCATGTTCATACTGCGGCCCTTCACGTGCTTCCTGTACCTGCTCTTCTTGATCCGGATACGCGAGTGGGTGGGAACCTGAAGTAACCATAATGAAGAAATTCAATATAAAATTGTTGTTTGTTGATGTTTACCTATATCATCCAAGGATAATTAGGAGATAAACGGTTCCTATTGCAAATTTTCCAAGAGGTTATCGTAGTTAACCAGGTGGGAATTCCATTAAAGGCATAATCTCACGGTTGATTGACCTATATAATGGACACACAAATTTTGATCTGAGACTAATTATGCATGATTTGTTCACCCAAAAGTATTTATTTACTGATGTACTTATCCCCCAGCACTCAAT
>JAUTBV010128003.1:0-12414 GCA_032361325.1 Lepetodrilus fucensis | reverse complement strand
TCACCAGCGGACGTTTCTATCCCTAATTTGTAATGTTAATTATAGAAGAGGGAGATGCAATCAAAGCAGCCATGCTATTTTAATGTTCATAATTTCACGCAATCTTGTTACACACACATACACAAGAACACTACCCAACTATTCTTGTTCAATACATCCGTCATGAACAGTTAGCTAATTACATCTAGCTTCCTGAGGAATGGAAGATTCTCAGTGGCATGTGTCGATAGCGCTCTATGACGTTTCGATTTAAGCCAGAAACCCATATATCAGAAGGTCAAAGAGCTAATTAAGCATATTACCAGTCAGCATGTTTCATATACTAACGATTTCCCTTCACCAGTTCAGAAGAGCTACATTCTAGAGATTCGTTCGTCTTTCCATTAAAACTCCTACTCTTGGAAAAACGTATGGCTAGATGTCTGTGACCGTCCAATTGGAAGCAGGACCTGTCAACATGTCACTGCCAACATCCAGATTCTGAAAGAACCGGAACTGCCTCGGGGGTGAACACGAAGACGTCTAGTGGACTACTCAAATGCAATTAGACACAATAGCACTCTCTTTACATGTGGGTCTTTGTCAGCTGTGTCTTGGCGCCAATGACAAGGCTGGTGGTAACCGCTGAGGTCCATGTCGTGACGTAGATGATGCTTAGCGTTGAAGGACGTCGTCATGACAAGACTGGTTCCTAGCTGAGCTGCAGCTTCTTGCAGTGTGTGATAAGGTCATACGGCGAGCAATTATTAGGTCCCTAATTAGGAGGAATAGTATTTTCTGGTTGCACTATAGCGTTCGTTATTATCAGTAGTTTTGTTCATCTTCAACCCATAATCCTCTTTCTTTCTTTTCTGTTCTTTCCTTTTTTTCTCTCTCTCTCTCTGTGTTTTTTTTCTATCACAGAATGAATGTCTGCGCGCGTGACTTCGTGTCTCTTTCCCCATTAGTCTATCTATCCTTCGCTCTGCCTGGCTTTTCTCTAACTGTTTTTCTCTAACTGTGTCTTTCTGTCTAGCTTTCTATACATGCTTGTCTGTCTGTCTCTATCTCTCTCTCTCTCTCTCTCTCTCTCTCTCTCTGTCTGTCTATCTCTACTGTCTTTCTCTCCTCCCTCTCTCTCCCTCTCTATGTATTGTCGTAGAATACCGTAGAATACGGTAGTTTTTAATCTACGATTCAGCGCTAAACTAACAAGTTGTGATATTAGTGAAATATTATAGAAAGCGACTTTAACCCCCCCCCCCCCCACATTTTTTTAGAAAATTTTTTAATCTACGATCACTTCAAGAGTGAGGACATCGTTATGCTACAAACTACAATAGTCTATACACTCCCATTACCCATTATGACGTGGTACTATCTGACGTTTCGCTAGCATTGCATTGAAATCAACACTGCTCTCTGTGTTAGAGACACTATCATGTATCTAAAAGGAGTAAACGTACCCTATAGCATCAAACGTCTTCATTACACCTGTTATCGTCCTTTACAATTATCTAAAACAAACAGTGGGCTTATGCTATGGCTATTCGGAGAACCGCAAGACGTCTTGGGTTGTGTCTACGGTAGGATGGAAGCACATGTTCCATGGATTTCTTCAAAGGTTCTCAGAAGTCCTAGCACCGACACAGACGATGGAACATGTCAATCTCCCGTGTGAGTGTATCTCACAGACACAATACCGTGGTATTCTTGTTATCGGCTTTTCAGATAAATACTAATTAATCAAACCTGTTATGATCAGTTTGTGCTGACCTGTATGACCTTTCTGATCTTTAACCTGCAAGGAAGAATGTTCATGATAATATGCGTAGAGGTATGATTGATCGTGAATATGATGATGAAGTATTCGTCTCCTTGTCGAACACCTATTCCCGAGGCATTACGGAATAATAAACACATATACAGTAATGTACGTGTAATTTCATTACGCATTTGATACGTTCTATTTCCACATTAATGTTCATGTTGTCTACCGGTATATGATTGTGAAATACCTTATTCACTATACCTATTAATTTCATAATTTACACACCAAATTTGCTTTAGATGTTTATTTAGATACCACCAATATAGACATCCAATTCTTGAGATATTAATTAATACATTAATATTTAATAATGAATAACAACAATGACCTACGATGAATGAGTTTACACACTGTGCCGACAGCCCTATACTGTGTGATGTTTAGATTTAGGCCAGAAACCTATATATCAGAAGGTCAAAAAACTAATTTTGTTTTATCAGATCTGAGCTGTCAAATGATGACATCTGAAAAATGTCAGAAGAGACGAGAGTGTGGTTGATCGTGTATTACCCGTGAGCGATGTCATGGTATGTGTCAATCTAACTCGTCGTTTAAAGACAAATTGCCTTCTGTAGACCTACTTCACACACTTTTTCATATTGGGTGTTTTTATGGCGGGACACCCAAAGCAATTGCACCTTCCTGTATTCATCACGTTGTTTGCTTCTTTGTTGTTTTTCTTTATGGTGTTTTGTTGTTGTTGTTGTTGTTGTTTATGTTATATTTTGTTTGCGGCTGTTTTTGTTTTTCTTTTTAATAATTGGTGTTATAAATATTCATATTTAAGATTATGTTTACCACTAATCTGTGTCAATTTACGAAGTATGTATAATAATAGTAGATCTACTTGTGACATGTTTGATCAAAAGAATTAGACAAAAGTGAAAAGACATGAAATGTTATTTTCTTATATATAATATGTAGCTAATTCAGTAATTGTTTTCATGAGAATTAATAATATTTGCTATAATCTATTATGTGTATATTATGTTTATTTTTGTATCATACATGCAGATAGTATCATGCATAGCATTAACATTGCCTATTAATAACAGAGAATAATCTGAATTTGATTCCTGCTCAGAGTCCGCTGTAGTGGCGTATGTTCAAGGTGACTGGACCGAGATTTAGAGGATGTATGGTGAGAATTTAAGTACAGTGTCTTTAGGAATGGCTATATGTTCTGTATATGTGCACCAACATGTCTTCTTAGTCATACTGCAATACAGCGTTGATTTAAGGTCTGCTGCACCCTGAACATAGGGAAGCAATGTTCTTGAAATACTAAGGAAAACCCAACAAGAAACACCAAGTAATTTCTTCACTATATTATTGCATATGTCTGAAAAGCTGTATGATAGCAAAGGGCACGTACACCACTTCGTCATTTCGCCTTTAGAATAACTGTAAAAAAAATGAAAATCCAATCTTTCACATGAAGGATTAAAAATAATCTTGAGTGCATCTCTTTATTATAACGCAGCAGACAAACTGACACCTTATTTGCCGTGGGCGTCTCATTGGTTGCTTATATGTTTACATACACAGAAACAAGATACATCGCGTGTGAACAGAGCACCTATGGTTGAACCTCGAGGCAATGCCTCGGATGAAATACCCCCAAACCACCACGATGAACAACTTGAATAGGTTAAACCCACTGGGCGAGGTAAATCATCTTTTTCTACAGTTATCCAAGGGGGAAAACTAACCAAACAAATTGTTTTCGAGGTAATTTAAGAAAAAGGTATCTAATGCTTGTAAATTAAATCCCTCAGGGTTTTTGAGCCACCTGGATGTACTTGATGTAAATCCTTGTTACCCCCTGAAGGAGCCTCGTCATTATGGAATAAGACCGCCAGGCGATACTAGTCGATAACATCCCTGATAATGTCGGTTCCACAAAAGATGGCATCGCGGTTTGGACGACCGTGTACCCGTAAGTGGAAAACCACATTGTGCAGGGTGTCTGTTCACCTGCAGAGAACAAACATCACGGGTATCGGGTAACGCGGCATTCCATCCGGATTACTCTGAGTTAGCGTTGCCTAATAATGGGGGACTATTTGTCTTGGCGGAGGAGGACGTTGTCTACACGTAGGGTAAATAATAGAGATATGGCGACGGTGACAGCGGCGGACTTCATACTTGACGTATCGCGTCGGATGGATCACGTGACAACTGATTATCGTTGTCAATGACTTAATGAGTGTCTGGGTGTACGGTTACGTTCCGAGTGGACAAACCAGTTAAGTGACGTGTGTAACAGCCAATATTGCAATAAATCAGAATGAAGATAAGCGTCGCTGTAACCGGATATTAGGGACCAATGGAGTCGTTGTGCTTCAATGTGATATGTCATCTGGCTCCAACAAATATATTCGTTCATGTATTTCATGGATTTATAATTTAATATTTACGATTTTCCAGATTCCAGATATTGTTTTATGGCATTTAAATGTAATACTAAGATGATAGGCGAATGAACATTGAACATGCATGTAATCAAATCAAATAATAACAATTTGCAGTAATTTCGGCACAACAAGAACGGATTTGGGGAAAAAAACACTGTCAACAATGTAAACATATAGTATTACATAACTTATAATTACTATTCAGTGTAGGTTAATATACTAGTTAGTCGTAATATAGTAGGCTACTGTTAACTGTTTGTAACCCAACCTGTTCACTGTCGCTTTCTGATCATCAACATAACAGTATTTACACGACACCATAGATAAAAGGTGATATCAAATCTAAATAATGTGTGCTTATACATGTACGTGTGTGTATATAGACCGTCTGCTGCATGTAAGGTACAGTATTTGTGGCACGCATTTCACATTATCTTCGAATAGGGATTGATATATCACACGGATTAATTTCAGTAACATAAATATACAGTGTGAATTTAAATTTCTGCGGTGTGAACCAGTTTATATATTTATCTCGGAAACAATTATGATGATGATGATGATAATAATAATAATAATAATAATAATAATAATGATAGTAATGATAATAATAATAATAATAATAATAATAATGTGTACATTAATATTACGCCAAATCCATCACCTAAAGCACTACCAAGGCGCTACATTGGGTCAATTTATCAATGTGTGCTCATTTTTTTCATTCTCAACTCACTTGCGAGTATGCAACCCAAACAGCTAGTCAAGGCGTTAGACGTTTGTTTTACCTGCACAATTGCACTCATGCACATACATGTAAGTTAAATATAAGTATTTATACATGTATGAACCAGTTTCCAGGTTCTCTGATCACTTTAAGCCCTGCCACTCGTCTAAATGTCGTATTTTACCTGTTTCATCGTGTAGACACATGCAGATAGAAGCAGGGCTAACCTTTTCGCTCATTGTTTACAATTACATAATCCGTTTGAAGGCAAGAACGTATTCTGGACCAATGGAATGTTAAATAGGGTTTAATTTGTTTGACCGAGGTCTGTGTTTGTAGGTCTAATTTTCACACCGTGGCAGTAATCTCAGAACATTTAACACCGAGACGAAAATAGAAGGGGGTAGAGAATAAACATTGGGGTGCTAAGCCGGGTATTGTAACCTTGTGGTCGGGTGTGTGGGTCAAATAAATATAGATTGCCAAACAGTTAACGTACTATCAAATTGACGTTAGTACTATCAACACTATTACGTTAATTACTGTTAAATAGAAAGTTAAGTGTACTATCAAAATGACGTTAGTTACTATCAAATTGAAATTATATAGTTACTATTAAATCAAAAGTTAGCGTTATTAGGATGCATGGACATTTTTTATTATCATCAAATTGGTGTTAGTTTCCGTTAGAATAAAGTTAGTGCAGTATCAATTTTAAGTTACTATAATATGTAAATATATATAACATGCACATACATCGTATGCACTTTACAATACTGTCTGTCTACAGAAAGCTTAAAATTCAAAGTGATTCATACCAAACACTAAATTATTTCAAAAGAGTTAACTTTCCTATACAGAGTATGAATATAGCCCTCGGCAAGCGGCTACCATAAAATCTATTAGCGTATACCAAACCTCTGATTGTAGTCGGATACGAAGACCTATTTCGTTATCTACAATGGTCAGAGAAACGTTGATGTTTGCCTACACCGTTGAGCACGTATAAGGTACAATAAGCACAAATAAAGTAGGCAATCTTCCCACACATCGTAAAGCATCCTGTGAGATATAAGCCCCGTGTACTGTGAGGATGCCTCCAAGCAAAGTATAGGTGTTGCCCTGAAACTACTCGGTGTTCTTTCATTAGGGGAAGACGGTGATCTCTTTATTGAAATTATTAATATGAAAACTACTTACTTTTCGGAATTATTTGTCATGTATATAATGGTATTCAGCAGAAATTAAATGTGGTCTATCGTGGAGGGTTTGTGAATGCTGATGATCATGAAGAAGTTGTGGATGTTTGTGGGATATGGGTGGGATGTGGGTTGGTAGGGGGGGGGGGGGTATATGGGGTACGAGGGGAGGAGGTGTTTATATCTTCATTGGCACATAGTAATAAACATTATCCATCACCAGGAGGGAAATAGACGTGTTATAATAAGTGTTTCATATTACAGTGTAATGTAAATCCTATATATAAATAGCTTGCAACTGAACATTACTGTTTATTGCTTTGAAACCAGATTATCCATGAAATTGAATATAGCAATTAATGTTTATACGAGTTAATTAATTAGAACAAGTCCCATGAAATTAATCAGCATAAACAAGTTTACAGTAGGCTATACTATTTCGCCACACAACCCATCATGTATATATTATCATTAAATATGTATTTATTAATTATCAGATAGCGTTTACATTTCAGTCACTAAATAATTACGTATGACAGAAATCGATTACATATTTACGTCAGTAACCAGAGAAATACATATATTATTGAGCAATTACAATTATTCTAAAAGTTGTATATCCTAATAATAGACCCATAAAGTACATATTCATAGATTTGTCAGCAAGGCTTTGAATATAAAACGGCATAATGTGCTTAACGGAAGAATAAGCTGGTAAAGATAATCATAACATTATTTTTAAACATCTTCTGTAAATGTATTGACTCATGGAGAAATGTAATAAAGTTAATTAGGCGATCACAAACTAATGTGTTCTGGAACATAAAAGTTAACGTCATATTTAACTTTTCTTGCTAAAATTAGATTAG
Source organism: Lepetodrilus fucensis (assembly GCA_032361325.1). NCBI lineage: Eukaryota > Metazoa > Mollusca > Gastropoda > Lepetellida > Lepetodrilidae > Lepetodrilus > Lepetodrilus fucensis. The sequence continues at coordinate 5,392 of JAUTBV010128003.1, read as the reverse complement.
AATGTCGTTACTGGAGAACCCGGAGCCGCGGAGGGTGAAATGATGTGGAGGATTTCGTCTGAGAAGCCAGATTGCGTCCATATGTTCCACGCTTACTCCATACACCATATCAGTCATGTCACTATGCACTTCGTCGGTCACATATACCGTAAACTAATCATGGAACTTGTCTGGGGAGAATCACAGCACATGTACATGTATGTGTGTTTAAAAGAATTTAAAACCAATCTTAAATTTATGCTGTTTTTCCAAAACATATCTATCTTAGCTCTGATGTGAAGTTTCAATAGTGCACAGAGAACTGATAAAGGACGAATGACGCATTATTTTATATTGTATATCAACGTCTAATTAAAGTAAATGCCAGTTACATTTGATGAGTTGTAAAAGTTTAATTATGATTACTATTGACATTAATACACACACGTGAGAGATAGAAAGCTAGAGAGAGAGGGAAAGAGGGGGTCGAGAGATGGAGAGTGAACGATAGGGAAGAAAGAAAGAGAGATAGAGAGAGGGGGGTCAGAGAGACAGAAAAGAGAGAAAGAGGGGATGGATGAGATGAAGAGACAGAGAGAGATGGTGAGATAGATAGATAGAGAGAGAGAGACACACAGAGAGACAGACAGACAGACAGACAGACACAGACATATGGGTAAAGAGAGACATACATATACATGAGATTTATTTTTGGCAGTAAACACAGGATGGAGTTTTCTGATAACACGCTATGTATGGCGCCAACAGAGTGTAATTAATCTTCACATGACATTTGTATGACAATAACTTTAGAGGAACGTTTACGTAGACTACTGTGAGTATATAAATAACAACAGTATACACTTACATAGACTTTTGAAGAACAATAAGCTTTATATTACTAGATCAAGTATACTTAATGACTTAAACAGTGTATTAATAGAAGCCACATAGTTCTTGGAAAGCTAGATTTTATTTTTATTATTATTACATTTATTGTATTGAATGGCACAATGTCCTTTGTACATATTATACATTTTATAGTAGATACTCTTCAAGCGTAATATTTTAAGCATGGTTCTCCGTCATTGCTGCGACTAGTATAGAATGCATTCCTTAGGTGATTCCACAGTGTCGGTTGGAATTTAAGCGATAACAGGTCAAAACGGGTCGGTGACACATCAGTTGATAAATGCTTAAATTTATATGATGTTGTTGATGACACAGTCTCAGAATTTACTGAGGAAGATACCAAGATATCTAGTATATATTTCAGTTCCAGGCTAAAATTTCCGACACATGAGATATATAAATGTCATGCAGGACGCAATAATTTACCGTAAAGATTACGGACGTTTAATGGTCAGGCTACAAAACTGGCATTTTATCTTAGAAAATCCTGCATTTCATACAAAGATTACAAACCTATCTGACCGATATGTGTGGCCAAGTATTAAAAATATGCTATATGTATTGGAGAACCAATCCAATTTTAAGTTTTGGTGGCCTAGATATATGTTATTCCTTCTTGAACATTCCTGCAATTCAACTCCCTGACTGTTTCTGTAGATACGCCTAAACCGGAAGTACTGCCTGGAACATTCTGGGTTCATATTGCAATCTAATTTTACAAGAAACCCACCTAATATAACTTACGAACGAAGTTAGCCTTCATATCATTGTAACCAATTGCGGACCGAATAACATGTATACACAAAAAGTAAAATCAACACATGCATGTATACAGACTTTATGGAGCAGTGCATAGTCATAAACCTGTTCAAAATCTTCATATATCATTGTAACCAAATGCGGACCGAATAACATTTATATACAAAAAGTAAAATCAACACATGCATGTATACAGACTCTATGGACCAGTGCATAGTCATAAACCTGTACAAAATCTCTCATTAAACTTTATCCAGACATATTTCACACATTTCCAATGCAACACAATCCTCGAATAGACTCCATGACACCAGCAAGTACATAGGCACCAATGGCTTCTGAAACAAACTGCGACTACAAATTTCATTAAATGTTCATCACATAGCGTGAAGAATCCCGGACCCGTGGCTCTAGTGCAGTGGGTATGCTCGACATTACAATAGCCAAGGGGAAACTTTCCAAGTCCAAAGGCGTTGAAGCATGATGGAGAATCCCAATGTTCTTCAGCGCAATCTGCTCCTAATTCTAATGTTATCTTAAACTTTCCTTTTAGGATCAGTTTTTGTTAGAGTGTACTCGTGAGTCTTTGTTCAATGGAACTAAAAACACGCTGACGAATGTCTAAGGAATTGGTGGTTGGATAATCACCCAGGCAACATGCATATTGTATCTTCGTTATTTATTCACGTCATCAAGCAAGGGGAAATAGCGCATTGTGCGCACCAGGAACCATAGATAATGTGTTGTCCAGAGTGTTACTTTTTATCAAATTTGAAAGTAATGTATACATTCATCTTCACAAGTTACACATTTGAAATACAAAGAAAAATCTTACAATTTTTAACAATAACCACAAGAAGAATGATTTGAATTAGAAATACCGAAACAATCTTAGGATATCTTAACTGCAAGAAGCAGAATTGCAATTAGAAATACAGATAATCTTACAATATAATTATTACAATAACCGCAAGTAGAAGAATTGATATTGAAAATACAGAAACAATCGTACGATATCTTAACTGCAAGATTCAGAATATATCTAATTCTTCGATATTATATACGGCTATATCTGGATCTACGCTGTCGGTTATTGTCGTAAAGAGAGGCTGAAAGTTAACCACAGCATCTGTGATAGGTGACAAGGGGGCCATAAGCGAAACAAAGCCGATGAGAGGATAACGACGACCTCAAGCGTAATCCCCGTCTGTCCGGGAAATCAATACGCTCCAATTTAATCCAAAAATTGGCCACGGAAGCGCCCAAAACCACGCTGGTGTTCCTAGCCTAATCCTCAGGAATTAGTAGTTGCTCCACAGATGATTAAACCAAACTGACTCTGAAGACGAGGGAAGAACAGATAGTCAAGGATCCACGGTAATGTCTTGTGTGTTATATATACACAGCATTCCTTGGTACAGCCAGCTAGCTAATCAATTTGGGTATCTAGGTTTGGGATGGCACCACCGTGGTCCAATTAGTATCAAGCGAGGGCAATTCTACCATGGTCAACTTAGTGCCAACTGACGACGGGACCTCCGAGGCATTGGTATGCAGATCCAGCTAGACGAATGTTTAGCAATAATTGGCAAGTCTATTTGTCGAGTGGTTGCTACAGATATTTACATGGTAACTGAAGGAAATTTGTCAAGAGGCTTAAGCTATGCGGAAGGTGAGATGCATTTGGGATACAATACTCCTAATGGGATATCGACTCCGTTTAGCTAGACAATTATGGACCAATTCAATGTATATTTCCATGAGCACATTCTAAAGAAAGTTCGTCAATACGTTTTATATGCCATTATGGCAACAGACATTTAAACAAATAAATTCATATCTTCTTGTAAAAAAAACGAGACAGGAAACTAACTAGCTTCGAATATAGATAGAACACTGGCAAATTAGATGGGTCTCTATTAGACTTTATATTATTTTATCATGCTATCATATTTATGAAATTTGATATGTGTCACTATACAGAATCAATGTATGAGTATTCTAAAAGAAGGACGAGAGATTAAATATCAGTACCAATTTCGAAAAAAAACCAAGCGTAATTGGCAATTCTTGACAGTATATTGCTCAGCAGGTTTGCTTGGCGTGGTTTAATTTAATCTTTCAACTAATTTGGTGCACAGCGGTGATCGATGAACAATTTGTACCGACCCGTGCATGATCCAAACTCCAAGCGTTTGGAAATCCCCGAATCATTTCCTCGTTTGTATACTTTAACAGGGAGTCGATGACAAAAGCTCTTCCAGGCCAAAGTAGGCAATATCTTACCGACATTTGGTCTCGCGAGATCTCGATTTCGGCTCGAGATTGAGCTCTTGTAGGACAAGTTCGTGCCGCTAGGTGGAGAAAGTAGTTCTCTGCGGATGCTTAGAACTGACTGAACGTGTCGCGGATTGATCATTGGGGAGCTGTAATCACCTAATGCACTTCGTGCACATTATCAAGGAAGCCCATGCTGACCTCATTTGACCTTGCAAGTTCGGCCTAATGCATATCCGGTTTCGTCATGACCTATTTACTGCCTTGGTGCATCGTAAATATTCATTGGATGTACAGTCATTACTTTTGCTTAGGGTATCTGAGAGATACTATTTTATGACAATATACTATAGCATAAATTCGACCAGGCACCATTTGTACATGAATGCAGCCATAAGATATATTGACATAGATGGCGTGGGTGATATAGTAAAAGACGAAATGGTTTTCAGTGGCCATGGAATCTAATTGGATCCATCTCGATGCAGTATTAATAGTATTCCTATTATCCCGGTCCTCGGGTCTTTCACGTATATTATGGCACGCTTTCAGACTTAATCGGCGTCACGCTGTGAGGTAGATAAACACTCATACATTATTCAGCTCTTACGAAAATGGGGGATAACTCTATTAACCAATATTCTCGAAAGTCATCCAAAGTCCCTTCTTTCGTCTTTTAGACCAGGGTGTAATTATTAGTCTTAATTACTAAGAAATTAATCGCTCGTGAAGATCCATCCAGAACTCCACGGGGAGTCCAGTCATGCCAAGAAGGTCCGAGTGCGATACGCTTTCTAAATTCGTGCACAACCCGGAACCTCTTAAAAGCTCGCTCTGCCCGCATGACATGCAGGGTTCACACGTTCAAGTCGTGGAATTAATTCAATTAAGGAACGGACTCTCGCTAATAGTGCAGCTGATTTCCTCTCAATTGATTGCAGTATCAGTGTGGTCTGTTAAATGAAAACGAGACTGTGACTCGAGGGTCGTGACCTTTCGATGAGAAAGAAGTTGAGAGTCTTCGAATGAATATAGTAGCTTACACTAGCAAGTGGAACTAAGAGGCGTTCTGCATAGATGGTATTCTAATGGTTTTGGGGATTGAATAATATATCAAGCAGCTCTCGACTAAGAGTAATTTGTATTCATCAGAAAATCATGCAATTATATAAAGACGAAGGTCAAGATGAATGCATCATGAGTATCATGATAGATGTTGTTCGAGGTAATCCTGGTCAAAGACGTTTCCTGGCATTATTTTCGATTTTAATTAGTTTTGCGGACATTCTTTACAAAACCGACAGAAACAAATCTAAAAAATCATTAAAACATCGAAACATAAATGCTACTAAACGCAGTGTATTAAACTCCAGCAATTTCACTGCCAGATGAGGACTGGTAAGTCTGAGAAGTTACCTGTCCTCATACATGTTGGCCAGTGATCGATGATATACATCTTGAAAAA
>JAUTBV010127992.1:0-12414 GCA_032361325.1 Lepetodrilus fucensis | reverse complement strand
TATATGTTACTAATTTGCAATTAACATTTCAATTTGCAATTGTTATATTTGCATTACCACATTGTGTGTAGACACACAGTTTAATAAGAACACAGCTTAGCAATATTCTGCAATCCAGCCCCTTCCATCCCCACTGGCACCCAGAAGTGCAATGCCCATTTATGTAATTACAATTATGGTTGCAGAGTCTATCTGAGCATTGTAGAGAACAGTCTTGTCCGTAGATGTCAGTGCATTCTTTGGAGAATAATTACGGAAACTAGTCTTCAACATGTTCGTTGCTCGAGCTCTTAAGCAAACCCATCGGTGTTTGTATGTATTGAATATGCACAGAACACAAGCATAATGTCAATGCATAAGATGGTACACGATGCTATATGTAAAGTAACTCAAACATAATCTCCATGTTACAAACACCTATTGATGATATATCATACCACATACCGTTATCGAGAATCAGCTACTTTTCCTGGCAGTTAGTGTGATTATATAAGTTTACACATATAGTGGGCAAGTCTTTGAAATGCTGAGTCGTAGTCTAAGACAGCATAAAGCATACTGGCGTATTGCGAAATGCATACTGTATATGTGATTGCCGCTTCTGGCAACACAGACCTGATTATATCATAGACCGTACCTTCATTACACCTCTCTGTTCTCCACCCAGGCTGACACTCTCCACCAGGACATGTCCCTGCATCGTCACACGTATGCCCTTGACAATGACAGGACTGGCCACACTTAGGACCAACTTCATTAATAACAGTTCCTGAAATAAGTTCCAGTTTATAATGACATTGTACTAGTGTTTTTCAGTGGCATGAACTGAATTACAAAAGGAATGTCTAAATAATTGCTATTCATGACGTCCATGTGCTATTGTGAATGCCTATATCTAATCAAGTGTGTGTTTAAAGGAAGTAGCACTTGCCTCATAATGAACGTATTGCATTGTAAGAACTTGAATACACGTAAACATAACTATATATAAGAGTCATTTTACTTGCCATACACTTGCACCTCACAGAAGTCCAGTAAAGGTGTATCTGGCGTGTCCTCGTTGTCCACGACAGTGTACAGGAGAACATACCGGCCTCTGGCTGAACACGGTATAACCAACTTATCAGCTATGCCACTTCCATCTTTATTTCCTGTCACGTTGTAGCAGTGGTATCCACTGGGTACCTCGGTGGAATCCGTCACGTAGACCTTTATCCCATTCCTTCGTGGTTTAACTTCAAAGGAGAATTATACTAATTTCCTAATTAATTCAAAGTAGAATGTGCACATACAGCTTCAGAGAAATTAAAGGTAGACTTACAAAGTGTAGTATTAAGAAAATGGATTGGATGAGGGGATGTGATAAAGCATACTCCTTGCTAAATATGCTTCGTGACAATCTTTTCGAGTTTTAATGATATGTGTATTTAGCGGCCCATTCACGATAAATAATAATGCCAATAATATTGTCAATACTGGATACTCATTATTATGGTCATTCATATTGGTCGTGTGTGGGCCGCTTAAAAATGTAAAATAAAATAATTAAAATTCGAAACAATTGCCTCAATGCATCTTTAAAAGGACCAATACAATATGTGCAATGCCAATGTAGTTGCGAGGTAGCGGGATGAAATCCAAAGTACAGCAACAGTGATTGTTTTATTTACATAACTCACCCACATAATAATACATCACCAGTAGATGAGGTTCCATCGCTCCATATATTGGAACGCCCCCCCCAAAAAAAAATAAGAGGATTACATTTAGGTAATCAAATGAATGTAATTAATACCACATTAATATTGTAGATGTTTTCGTAAAATAATACCTTTAATGATTTAAATGTATAATATTAATCCATGACTTTAAAGGCATAATATCACAGGTATTTATGGTTGTTTTGGACTAGTTATTAGCTATAATTGCAAAGTAGATTCACTTGACATACATAAAATCATGTGTGTACTTCCAAAAATCTTTCCACCGCTGTGTGTGTTTGACAAATCTTCACTGCAACCGCACCTGCGACTCTTAGAGTCTGGTTTAAATCAAATACGTCCAACGGCTTATTTATACATGATGCAAAAGGGACATAACTCTGTTTGCTCGCACATATTCCTATTAGAACAGTGATACATCAAAGACGTTTCAATTCCAGAAAGCGGACGTTGCACTAGCGCCATTCCAGATGTCACCCGAAAGGTCACAGGTCGTGGACTTCACGAAGCCCTTCATGACCAAAGGCACCACAGTGGTTGTGAAGAAACCGGAGGACACTGGTCTGCGAGTGTTCCAGTTCCTGTCGCCCTTGTCGGACACCGTTTGGATCGCCATCTTCGTCTCCTTCCTCGTCGTAAGCTTCGTCCTCTTCAGCGTCAGCCGAGTCAACTCGGACAGGCAACAAAAGTACACCCACAACATTAGAGAGAGTTTCTGGTACATCTGGGGGACGTTGCTCCGCGGGAGCTTGACCGGAAGTCCACACGCCGTGTCCAGCCGTATCGTGGCGAGCGCGTGGTGGTTCTTCTGCCTCATCCTCATTTCCCTGTACACCGCCAATCTTGCCGCCTTTCTCACCATCACCAACAGCAACGTTGGCATCAACTCCGCCGCCGATCTCGCCTACCAGGACTACTACGAATACGGCACCGTCGACGGAAGTCAGATCGAATATTTCTTCAACTACACCAAGATGACTCACTACGCAAAGATGTGGGCGCACATGTCCACGCTTCGACCGCAGTCGATGGTAAGGCGCGTCGAGGACGGATTTAAGAGGGTCAACGAGGGGAAGTACGCCTTCATATGGGACTCCCCGACAATACGTCACGAGACTTCCGGTAACTGCGATCTCATGGAGATCGGACATCCGTTTGACCTCAAGGGATACGGTATTGCGCATAAGAAAGGAGAACGATTCGGAGAAGAAATATCTCTGGCGATTCTCCGATTGAATGATGAAGGCGTTATGTATAAACTTGAAGGAAAGTAAGTAAAGGCGTACTTTTGTTTCTGCTTCTCTTGTTGCACAAATTCTTCTGACCGTGCAATTTGTATTACGGGATCAAAATGATCTCCCTATAACTAAACCGGACATCATTAAAATAGTTTCGCTCGAGTTCTATCCCCGGGTATGCACGTCATAATGGTACCGATACTCACATCCAGTTTTACCGATCCTCACTTCCGGTTTTATCACCTCGCGCATGCGTGTTTCAGGTGGTGGCGACGTCAGTTCTGTCCAGACTCTAGGACTAACGCGCAGACTAAGTCCCTAGACGTAGAGAACGTGGCGGGGATGTTTCTGGTTCTGGCTGGCGGAGTCGGGATCTCAGCCATCCTCTGTCTCGTAGAGTTCTGCTTCTCCAGACCCAGGATAAAGAAGGTAGAGTCTCCACAGCAGTGCAACCCTGAGTTATGTTCTTAATAATAATAATGATGATGATGATGATTATGGTGATGGTGATGGTGATAATGATAATGTGATAAAGATAATGATAATGATAATAATAATAATAGTAATAATAATAATAATAATTATAATAATTATAATTAATAATGATAATAAGAGCTGTACTTAGTGATAGTGATAGCCTGTTTCACGAAAGAATTACATGTGTTAAATTAAGCCCTTCGCAAACGGTGACGAACTACTTGAGCAAAGGGTCCAAGCAAAGTGCCACTCGAGGCTATATGCTCAGCCTCACTGTCGATACCCCGACAACTGTAACGCAGCGTTACCGTGTGCGGAGGTTTTATATACACATGAATATACGTTGTGTAATTCTAGTATTAGTATTGTAATTATACCAACCATAACTACGCAATAACGAATACCATATTATTATTATTATTATTATTATTAGTTACGGTTTGTTTATTTCATATTACCATAAACAATTATTCACATATGGATTGCACTAAATAGAATAACAGTTCTACAGAAATAATAACAGTTGTAACGTCGTGCCAAATATGCTGATTGTTTTCTTTGATGTGCAGACGAAAACCGCCACCTACCACGACGACAAAGACGGAAGTACGATCAATGATTTATTTGAGCGGAACTCTGAAGGAGGGATATACACAAACCATTCCAGGATGAATCACAACACCAGTGTGGAGCCTAGAAGTGATGTATAACACGTGTGTCTCACAACACAGTTGAGTAATGACGGCTCAGGCCAGAATGCAGCACTGTGCAACTGTAGGCCACCGGAAGTGATGTGGGTAACGTGTTAACGCCAGCGAGGTTGGGATATTTTTCACAGATTAACGCTCAGGACCAAGGGTTGGCGAAACACGACGTGATTGCAGGCTCCGGAAGTGACTTATGCCCCGTGTTGACCGCTGGGTTAGGACCTGGATATGATATTTTAACAAGAATAGGGCCTACCGCCCAGGGCGAATGACTGGCGAACCACACTCAAGCTCCAGGTATCATATGTATAACCCTGGATTTGAAGCAGTAGACCAAACCAGGAACGTTGAAAAATGTGACTTGTCGTGGTGATCTCTGGGTAATCAATGGCCTTATTTCCGGTTGCGCAATAGCCTGGCCAAAACCACGATAAAATAATCTGATCTCGGTGTGCGTGTACTAATGCTATGATGTCGGATGTCGAATGCAGCCCAGTCGAATGACATCCCAGATAGCTCAAAACCAAAGTGATCAGTTCGTGGCGATAACACGGTGTTAAATATACACTGCAATTAACCCCCATGACATGAACGCTGTGATAATGTAGGTCACCATTCGATTTTGAGAAGAAAGCTTCTGAATTGAGAAACGTATGTGTACGATTAATGAAAACCGTTGAATATGTCGATGTCTGGACGAACATATTTGGAATTGCTAAATGGGTGATCACTGATCACTCATCAATAATTAGTTGTTGTCATGATATAGTATAGTATAGACTGACATAAATGTACATGTAATATGATTTTTAATGTACATTTAATTGATTCCCGCTATGACGTAAAACAATAATTCACTCATTCGATTAGAGCCTTACATGAACGTATACGTTTGATTTGTACGTTTATATATAAAAGATAATCTGTCTGACTTAAAACTGAATTGTTTTGATAACAATTGGTTTTCACATAATATTTACGTCAGAAGGTTATTCAGGAATGTGCCAGATTTATTTCCTATGTTAATTCCAAGAGTTATAGAGCCTACTAATTGAACAATATTTGTATGCGCTCTTTAAACATTCTTTTCGTTACAATGCATGTGTTACATTTAATTCTGTATTTGTATTTGTATATTATAATTATGTATGATGCAGTGTTGATATTTTAATATTTATTACACATTTGGTAATGCAACTTTAATTTATTATTTGTATTATATGATTACAAATGCATTTTTTTCTATGACTAAATACTATATAATATATACATGTACAGCTATGTGGGGTAGAATATGCCATTATATGGTCACGTCGGGCATTATGTGCAACTTAAAGTTGCTTGTATATATTCTAAGCATATGCATATATGCATATACTATATACACGTGTCAATGGGCAATGATTAGTATTACGTGTGTATATGGCGTAGACGATTATTGTATTCAATGTAACAAATCTGTTCTGTGCATGTGATATGTACTTGTCATTGTTAAGAATCACACATTAGACACACATTTCAATATGAATACATTCATTACATTACTGCCCTTTCATGCAAACATGCGAACGTCGAAACTATGTCAATCACTTTCTTTTCATCTTCAGTATATGTATGTATTTGAATGTGTCGTAAGGTCACGTTATGTACCAATGAAGGCGTTGTTCATGTATCTAACTGGATTTCAATGAAAATCACGATATGTTGTTGTGTTTTTTATATTGTGGCTCACATGGACCAAACAACTGACATCACTTCCGGTTTGCAGTTTAAATATTGTCATACATCCGTATTATCATTGTCACTGGCAGTAGGCCTATACATACCGTCATTCCTTTAAGAAGAACACCGATTGAAGAACACCAATTCTTAGAAATAACATGACAAAGGCCTGTCCATACATGTTCCAACGACTTTAAGTAGTTTCAGATAGCAGATGCCATGTCGAACATGTGTATTATGTCCATTTTTGCTTCACGCGCAAATAAACCGTTTTTACCTTCTGAGATATTAATCTGATTTCATGTAATTAAAGACACATATTTACATATCAAATGGAAATAATATATATATCAAATAATAGAAATGCAGCATTCCGTGTGATCATGAACAAAGCAATGTTGTTAAACAATTGTAACCTGAATCCGCCATGTTTGTGGTCACTAAGCGAAGCGTGCTCCAATCAGGAAATCGCTATATTTCCTACATACTCCTATGGTCGCGGGTATCGCCTTCAGATGATCTGGAACCTTTCATGCATGGCGATATCATTCAAGGAGTTAATATATGGAGGGTTCTTCTAGTAATTATGAAAACAATTGATACTACAATTACTTTTGCCAATCCTAATCTAATAATATTTTCATTGTAATGTTGCCGTCATTTCGTGAAGCTGCCAACCGTAGATGCAAATGACATTAGTGCTAGTGCTTAGTTCACGTAGATGGGGAAGTTTCACAAAGAGAACGGAGTAGTAAAATTATTGCGTCGGCGTAAAGCGATATGACATATTCTGATTGGTCGGAGTGCGTATTCCTTTTTTTTTCCACAAACGGCCGTGGTACAAGAATGTAATAATATTACAAACAAATATGAATTGATTAAGTACTAGTATAGTGTTATGGTCGATTTGTGAAACGACCCCCTAATGTATAAGTTATGAGGTAGGGAGCATACTGAAACAACACACTCTTGTGGGGGGGGCAAAGAAGCATGCTATTATTTACGCAATGAACTGACGGAATACGTAAAATATCGCAGTATTGCGTGATAGACTGAATGTACTACATGAATTAAATAGGTTTGTTTTTTCTTAGATTGACATGTGGTATTACGTGACTTGATTGGTTGGGAATATTTTGCTGTTCTTACCTTGATTTGAAGGAATTGGGTTGGGAGGGAGGGGAGTCCAGCTCTGAGATTACGAAACCTTTTGAGTACGATTTTATGCTCAAGCTCAAATTATATAGGTAGATTTGTGAATAAAACTGTTGAGATAATCATGAAATCGTACTCATAACAGCTTCATAATAACACTTGCTTTGTTGTTTCAAATAATCTATCCCCGTGCACATGTACTTGTATTTTGCGAATGTTATATGCCAATACCCCCATTAGGACATATTCATGCATTGTTGCCTATACACGTACACCCGTAAACGTGCAAAAGGCAACATTAACTAAAACTATATTGTGTCAAAGGCAATTAGTAACTAAAAATATATCCGTCACCAGTTATTCATGCACAGGCACGTAAATGTGTGTTCTAACGGCAGTTTTATCAAACGTTTTCTGTGATTGGCCGAGACCATGTTCTGTGTTGATTGGATTGTTTGACGATACATCACAGTATGCGGTCCAGCTACATTTACAACAGTTGCAAATCGATGAGCAATAATAACTGACCAGATTACGAGATATACAACGAAATCAATCGATCGGCTGCGGTATAAATTAACAACTGTCTAATTTTGTCAATATTAGCTTTTCCGTCAGCCAGTGTTGTGTGAAGGAAGGGAGGAGGGAGTCAGAACACGAACACGAAAGTGCTTTTAATTTTCGTTCGTGGGAGTGGACTTTGAAATAGGATGTGTGCGAAAAGGTTAATATTGTGTAGGCCCTATATATGTCAAGGCTTGGATTTTGTGCGGCTTGTTCCGACGTCGAGTAATGGTATCTTTTACCCGTAGAGTATTAATACATATCCACGGGAGGGGCCTTCGCCTGTTGGGTACTATTTGAATATGTGTACCGGAACTAGTATTCATTAATTTAATTCCAGCGATAGCAAAAATTAGCTGTGCGTATGTTGTATAAATAAAAAATTATTTACTATTCAACGTTTAATTAAGCTGAGTAGCTGCAGTTACAATGAGAATGCAATTACTGTATAAACTTACTTTATAAAATAAGTGCCTGTCATTACTGAGTGTTATCTGAAATAATAAAAATGGAATTTAAATCAATTCTTTGAAATGTTTTATAAATAATTATTTGTGTTTATGTGTACTCTATGATTGACAACCTGTATACTTGCTATAGTAAAGTATACTGCTTAAATATGTTATCAAAATTAATCATTCATACATACATACATACATACATACATACATACATACGCGCATTTCATCTGAACAGTAAGTATATTATGTATATGGTTTTATTCTTCGGGGTCATTGTATGTACCTGGGCAACGTGCTAGTACACCACATCCAGATTTGACCGGAAACGTCTAGTCCCAGTCTTTAGATGTGTTCGTTGCACTTTGCCAGCCTTAACATTACAGACTATTACTAGAAACAGTATATGCCTTATGTTTAACATTCCACATTCGCGTTCGTGTACAATGTGTAGTGTCTATTGATAATTGCATTGCTAATAGTGTAACTGTCTTCCCTTCCTCCCGATACATCAGTGAAACTATTGGCACTAATCAGTAGAATGTACGGTATAAGTATAATTGAGAATCTACGACATATACTACCGAGAGTTCCCGTATTTAGACCCACCCGAAATTTGGCCCATGGGCCTAAAAACGGAAGCTCTATCCGTATTTAGGCCCATATGGGCTTAAATTAGGATTTAATATTAGAGTTGAATCCCATGTGCCAAATAAGGTCCTTGATCTGAAAAGGAGCATGAGTATTTTAGATGATTGGACGGAAGATTATGCACCAAGGACAGCAAGACACAAATATGTTGTTTCAATTAAAATAAGTTGCAAATATATTATTTTATGTTTTTCGCATGAGAAACACAAAACATATATATAATGGGTACTTCCGGATTTAAGCCCTGGGCCTAATTTCGGATTACAATCTTCAGTCGCAAAAGTGGCATTTTCCGTAATTAAGCCCGGGGCCTAAATACGGGAACTCCCGATATGTAGTTGCCCAATTATGACTACCGTACCATGTCAAGTCAAACTTGATTCTCCACCACCCACGGTGCCACAAGAGAATATACATAACACCATTGCATACATTTTCAAAATAACATGATATATGCCAGTGCCAGGTAACATCAAAGAAAAGCTAAATAGTAGATGTATTTATGTCATACTTTATGAGAAAGAACCTTGAGAGTAGCTCTAACCCCCAATTAAACCAACCAACCAACCAATCTGTCACAATTCAGCCCAATCTGTCACAATTCCACCTTGGTGTCATTGCTTCATGATTCTGGAACATCAATGTCATGCTGTCGTTGGTTCTATTACAAAGTTCTATACACTGTTCATGGTTGTTATTTCGTAGCACCTGTAATAATGTTCTTTGATTGTTGTATTGTTTCAATTTCCCTAATTACACATTGTTTTGTCATCCCAATAGACAATACCAAGTTAATTATTGACTATCCGGTAAAGTTATTCAGTTATTATGAAATAGGCTTTCTGGTTCAAAATAGTTCTTTACATTTATAATGTATTCTGAAATGAACTTAAGATCTTTTATATATGTATATGTACATTTTCCCTTGTACATGTAATTAATAAATCTGGTCGCTCGTGAAGATAAATAAATGTTGATTGTTGCTAGATACGAAAGTGTACTTGCTGACCTGAGCATGATGAATGCCCATTGCCAATCAACATGGACTAAATTCAATTACTGTGTCGATAACGACTTGCACTACGCCATTATATTCTCAAATGGACGCGGATAGTTCAATTCACGTCTTTGTTTATTATGTACAAATATAGTTTTATTGATAGTGGCCCGTTGCAATGTGATGGCTATGAGTTGTGTCCCTTGAGAGAATTCTGCCCGACACTATCCATCATAGAACTCGTTGTTGGCGACAGAACAAGGCATATAGCTTAACACATAAATCGCTAATTAATAAGTTCATACAGTTAGTAGTCAGACTTGATGTTTAATGTTATTTCTAAGAGTCCTTCAAGAACCAAGATTCCATCGGATGTGCTGCATCCATGACCGATGTCATTAATATAGCGTGCCATTAGTTTACCAATGTTTATATTACATAAAGTTGTAGTTTCCCCATCTACATTTTGGATACACTGTCTCCTACGCCTTTTACATATCGGCAGATATATCAATCGAAAATATCCTGTCTATATTCATAATTCACAAAGTATTATCTCCTATTTGTAGAAGCACACGAGTATTTACTAGAGACTCACGTGCGCGACCGGAAGTCCTTGGTCAACATGACATTAGTAACTACATGAATATTGATAACGAATTGCATTTGAATGTGTTATTAGGCTTGTGTACAATACGATAATAAATGCATTAATATATGGGGCCCGTTACTCAGAACAGTTGTAGCACTACATAACAATAGTTGTAACTGGGCTCCTGCCACAATAGAAAACGTTGACGTTACAATAGTTGTAGTTACAATAGTTCTGAGCCCCTGGTGCGTCACCCTCCATACCACCAGCAGGTGCCCGTTGCACGACGCTCTTGCAGTGCTACAATAGTTGTAACTGGGCTCCTGCCACAATAGAAAACGTTGACGTTACAATAGTTGTAGCCTACAAGACATGCAACGGGCACCAGATCGTGGAATGTCAGTACCTTCATTCAATGGAATGAATAAAATAAGTGGATCACCCTGTGAGGTAGAGGATGCTTGTCATGGGATGTGTTCAAAGACACAAAGGCTTGCAAGTGGCTCACCAAACCAGCCACCGTCTCAAGAGTCGTATGAAGCGTACATGGAAGAGGGAACCAGTTTAGCTAAGCGGCTTACTCAGCCCTGTGCTGATTGAACGCATCCCAAGAGTGAGAAACATGGTAATGTTTTGTCTTTATCTTTATTGTGTTGTCCGGTGTGTCTAGTGCGCGATCAAGCCAAAAACGTTCAACGTCATCCAGAAATCCAGAAATCCAGAGGGTCTCCTGTTAGGAAATACAGTCGAAAATGGCACAAAATAGCCATGCGGATGTGTCTACCGGTATACAGATAGCCACACTACTGAAATGCAACTTACCCATGATATATGGCTGTGTATTCCCCAGTAAGACTTAAATAACAGCATGCGAACTGCATTCAACTCATGGCCATCCTTTATATTGAAAGAGTTATGGAATCTAAGGAAAAAGATCTAGTGATAACTGAATAAGTAATACAGTAAATACATTTTAATGTCTGGAATAACGATAAAGATGAAAATAATATCTCAAAATAACCCCTTTGCGTTATATGTCCGGTACCAAATTATTGCAATCGTTGCACCGACAGTGCAGCCAGACAGTGCAGCCAGACAGTGCAGCCAATGTAAGTCATGATACCCCGGTACAATATCTAGAAGACGTACAAAATGCAATTTGATATGCATATACATGCATCCTAAAGCCTATCACACAATTCCTTAAATTTAGCAATTTAATTTCTGTAAACAATTCCTGAAACTGTTTAAAGGCAATACATAGCTGTGCCACTCATATAGTTAACTGCGGAATAGTTGTTTACAATGCTAGTGTAATCTTTGGTGTATGATATAAATAAGATAGGTGAGAAAACACACCTCTGTTGAACTCCGGTTGATGTTTTCTTGAATAAGGATTTACTGTATACGGTTTACATTCCCGCATAGTATATCTACAATTAATGGTGCCACCAATGGTTTTATTGTAGCGGATTCCTAAAATTTGACTTGCAATCAAATGATCTGAGTAACGGGTCCCATGTCAATAGACATTTCATGAAGTTTTCGGAAATAATTCTTGATTTATGCCTGGGATATGATATTATGGCCGCAGGTCCTTTGTACGATCATGTAAGGGAAATATCTCTCCAGACATCCCTGGTGTTTAACCCTCTCCCTGCTGGAGTCAACCGGAGATGCCCCAAAGAGTGGTGCCTGTGTCTAATCCAGCAGGAAGGGGATTAAAAGATGGGGCTGGACTATAGGAAAGTGACTGTTGACCACAGAATACTGCTTTCACGTGTAAAAGAATATTGATCAAAGCTTGAGCTCATTAGCAAAATATAAATTATCGGGTAAATTAATGTCTTGGCTTTTCTGGTTTGTCCTAATCATAGCTTTCACACCTAACAACTACAAGCATTGCGAAGATATCCATATGAAATCTGCTTAGCAGTTGTAGTGCATTATCATATATCCATATGAAATATGCTTAGCAGTTGTAGTGCATTATCATATATCCATATGAAATATGCTTAGCAGTTGTAGTGCATTATCATATATCCATATGAAATATGCTTAGCAGTTGTAGTGCATTATCATATATCCATATGAAATATGCTTAGCAGTTGTAGTGCATTATCATATATCCA
>JAUTBV010127981.1:0-12414 GCA_032361325.1 Lepetodrilus fucensis | reverse complement strand
TATGAACTCCTGTTTGTCACATATGAACTCCTGTTTGTCACATATGAACTCCTGTTTGTCACATATGAACTCCTGTTTGTCACATATGAACTCCTGTTCTCAGGACTGTTGTTGGGGTCATCCACTCCAGCCAGCGACAGTCCACGCGATGGTGACGCTCTTCCTGTCGGGGAGGTGGAGATCTCCCAGGACGCCACCCTGGAGGACCTGAAGCTGCAGGTGATGACGCTCCCAGGTCTGGGCGGAGTCTGTATCCCCACCCAGGAGTTCCTGAGGGTCAGGATCATCAACGACCAGAACGACCATCGCCCAGGAGTCATCCTCAGAGACAGTTCTCAGACTCTCAGGTTCGTGTGTTGACATCTGTGTTCTCACATCTGGTACAATCAGTGGCTCTCAGGTTCGTGTGTTGACATCTGTGTTCTCACATCTGGTACAATCATTGGCTCTCAGGTTCGTGTGTTGACATCTGTGCTCTCACATCTGGTACAATCATTGGCTTGGAGTTGGCTAATGTTGTGATGCTCAGGTTTTAGTTGTCCCTGTCTAGATAAAACTACTGCAGCATAACAATTTCTAATATGACTTCTGGTGGCCTTCGTTTAAAGGAAAGCTAGATTTTCAATGTGAACCCCCATACACATCTTGATTATTGCTATTGATTGTAGTAAAACATGTAGACAGATCAGTCTGGTGGTGTTTCTGTCTAAATGGTGACAATGGGTTTTCCTCCTGCAGGAGACAGAAAGTGACCAGTGCCAGCCATATTGCCGTCCAGGTACTGCCACAAGAAGAAAGACTCGGGTATGTCGGAACAACCTACAAGTCACTGTGCTTGTTAGCATTATTAAGGGGCATAGCTATAGCCTTTATGAAAAATTACTATAGCCTTATGAGAAAGTAACATTTTTATTTATTTATTTCATAGATTTCCTCAGGGTTCTTTGCAGTTCTGAGCTTTATTATTTTTTATTTTTTTGAAACTTCTTCAGTCTTATTAATATTTGTTTTTATCTCAGTTCTTGTATTAAAGGCTATTTATTTATTTCACATATTTCCTGGGGATGCTTTGCTTTTCATAGCATCTTCAGTCTTCTCAGTAGGCTTTTGATCTTTGTGTTCATGGCTACAATTAATGACAAAGACACTGTGACTCTGAACCCGACTGTTTCAGACCCAATGAGCTGGTTATTGGAATCAAACAGAGGACCCCTGGAACTCGGACATACTCTCCGGAACTGGAACTGATCTGGAACACGTCGCAGGGAACATCTCCGCAGAGTTTCCGCCAGTGTGTCGCAGACTTCCTGGCACTTCCTGTGGAGCAGATGGTGGTTGCCAAGCACTTCCCTCGACAACACCGGTGGCAGGTGGTGAAGGTGGAGACTAAAACAGTAAGAGGCTGTGGACAGATTGTTTCTAATACCCAACAATCAGGGCGCCCTATAATGAAGTTCTGATAGACCAAGTGGAGCAAATTCTATTTATAGATGTACCCAGTTTACTGATTTTGGTGATAAGCATATAGGTGAAATGTGCATGATTGTTGTATTTTTTACGTACCTTACGTTGCCTCACAATTTATTACCTGTGAACCAAGCTGAACAACATAATTCATCTCTGGATTTTTAGTTAATCTAAGGCATAGACTTCTGTTAGCCTATCCCCGGAATTCCTAGTTTAAATGATATTCTTCGAAATTCTAAAAATAGATATGATGCACTTGCAGCCGCTATATGTCTATGATGATATGCCATGCTGCTTTCCAGCACATGTGGTGTTGGTAACGTAGGTCATGAACTATGACCCGTGACTGATGTACGCATGGGGCCATCTGAGACAAATGAATTAAACATTACTAAAATATATAACAGGTATTGATTTAGTGAAGGGTTATTATCGTGATATTTGACTCTTCCCAGCAAGCACCAGTCCAGAAGGGGAAGAAGAAGGGCGGGGCTAAGAAGAGCAGTATGAAGAATGCACCATATCACCTCCAGGACGGAGATATCTTTGGGGTCAAGGTCAGTCATCAATTGTATATCGACAGAGTTGTATCTTGCATAAACACAGTAGAATGTTCTGAACAAAATGTTAACCACATATTTCATTTGAGATTCAAAAATGACAAAGACTGATAAATGTTATGTCATAAATATAATTTTGTTGGTGGATAAAACATTGGGTATGATTAATTATTAATTTAGTAAGGTTACCTGTAGCTCATTGTATTGTTATCTTTAAAATATTAGTGTATCAAAGGTAGGATATTTTTCCAAGATTCAGAAGTTTTATGGATAATTGAATTTATCAGCACCTCATTTTATAATTTAAACCTTTGCACTAACAGTATGAAATGAAAGATTTTATTTTCCCCATGTTCAACTTCAAACGCGAGAATTCCTGCATATTATGTCACATGAGTTTGTTGGTCACATGACATGTGACAGCCTGGACCACGTTGAAATGCAAGTTAAAATGTGCATTATACACAGGAAGTATCACATTTTTAGTTTGAACGTGGGAAAACTAAATGTTTCTAATGTCACAAACTCTGTTAAAACCAATACTGCCCGACAGACGCTGCAAGGCGACCCCGACAACGAAGACGACTTCAGCACGGATGCCGACATCAAGGGCAGGGAGACGATGCAGCAGGAAGCCGAGGAAAAGACAAAAATGTTTGTTTTTACCGTATTTTGCCACATTGGATTATTGAGAAAAGGCCATGGAAAATACCATCATGCAACTAATTTAGTCCTGCTTAAGCGAGAAATAACCTATTTTCTCATGTTGATGGTCAGAAGAGTGTTATTTTAAGTGTCCTGTAGCTGATAGACAACCTGAATATGGTTGTATTGTTATTTGCTTCATTGTGTCAATGGAAGGGGACATAACTCAGTGGTACGACTTAAAACATAATACACACAGCTAACGTTTTCTCGCAATTCTTTAATAGTTCAGTTGGAATGGCGGAACGTTAACAAAACATTAATATTTTGATAACTATTGAGTACTGGGCCTGTATTCATAAAAGGGCTTACCGATAAGTCAGTTTTTTGCTACCGTATATATTGATCATCAAAAACTGACTTAGGCCCTTTAATGAATACCGCCCCTGGGGACCAAGTACTGTACATCAATAAATAACAACTTTTGGGTGGATAAATCAAGCGTATTTAGTCTCGGATCAAAATTTGTTTATACAGGTCAATCAACTGTGATATTATTCCTTTAATACAACATTATCATAATGAAAATGAATACATGTTATTTGAAAATATTTTTGTTTAATGATTTCAATCTCTCAAGTGATGTTATTTAGTTGTTTCTTATAGATGCGAGTCAATTATTCAACTATAATGTATTTCAGGAGAGAGGAGAGGAAAAAAGAATATGGAGATGGACCTCGGCCACGTCGGCCGGAAGTTGCGCTGTCCATCAAAGTGGACACGTTCACGTAGCATCAAGATGGACACACCCACCCCCACCCCCACCTACAGCTACAACCAAGCCCACCCCGGGGACTCAACAATGTGATATAAACTGTTGGGCAGACTACAAAAGTCTTCAGGTGGATTCCAGTCTTTCATTGCCGACTACGATGCAACGTGTTCCTATATACCGGTAGTGCGACAACAGCTTGGTGATGTATGAAGCATATATGGTTCCGCTCAATAAATGCCAATATGTCAGCCGATATCCACACCAAACTGACGATTACAGAAATGATGGCATCACATTTGTTATACTTGATGATTTTTGTTAAAAGTTGTTATTGTTAACTTAAATGTCCATACTTATATCTACATGTATATAATCCACATTGGTGGGTGTAACCAATACCAGATATACTATATGTGTGTAAGTTCACGGTGATCTCAAGACTAGGGGAAATTATTTATTTTTGTTTAATTTTACCACAACTGTTAGTGCTCCAGGAAGTTAATTTACATCACTGTACATTGAAAAGAAAGACATTTTGGATTTTACTATTAGGCCTACCAATGAAAACATCAGAAACTAAGATGGTATTCGTCGCAAACACTCGACCAACCCTAGGGCGATGTAATTAGCCAATGACCAAACACTCACGATGATACGAGTACCCTCATTGGCCAATTTCATCACGTGACCCGTCACCCTAGGGTAGGTCGTGTGTTGAATCTAATACCCTCGAATCTGAGGTTATCGAGTTGGCATCATGTTGCATTTAGTGTTTTATGAAGCTGAATGATGCAGATTTTATTGTATTTTCGTCTCTAATGCTTGGTCTAACTTCAGGTTCTATGTGAAGTGAAATTCTGTTAATGGTAGGCTACAGCCAGTGTAAATCTTGTATCAATTTTGTTGGAAGAGTTTACAGTACAAGAAATGTAGGTCAGAGGTCGAACTACCCCAATGTCCATGGCTAAGACTAAACCAATGTTGAAAGCTACCCTCTATTGGTAATGGCCTCAACGGAATATCTGTCAATAAAATGCGATTTGAATGAAATATTATTGAAAGCAGTTTTGAATTGCATGTACAGTACTTTGATCAAAACTTTATCAATGTACATTATATTGATGATAAAAAAAAAGTACATTACACATGATTTGGAGTTTTCTTTTCTCGCAAAAATATATGCAAATGAGTATGCATTGGAATTGTTTTAATTTCCTTTTTGAAACATGAAGAATGATACACTTATACATTTTTTAATTTACGTACATATTCGATTGGATTAGTTACAATATCATTGTATGGGAAATGTTTAATTCTAGAGCAATATCACTCGCAAGTCGTACGATGCATTTACATCCAAAAGTTGCGTCTTCTTCCACCATCAACAGATCATTGTCATGGACAAATCCATAAATTGATCATTGTCATGGACAATGTACATGTAATGATATTCGAACCCCAAATTGCCCGAGTATCATGGCAAGCCGAGCTACATACATTACCCACAATTAGGTTAAATTCCACTGCAACAATGATTTTTTGATTGGTTTGGGGTTTAAAGTCACTTTCTAGAATCGTTCACTAATATCATGACTTGCTTGCATATGTACTGCTGGACTAGTCTGGATTTCCACCAGTTTTTATAGTGCTAGTTCACTTAGAATATCATGTCACAGATAGTACAATTTGCAACAATGATGCAAGATTGCATGTACACTGGCCACACAAGATAAAGATAAAAAGAAACAGACGTTTACTAGAATAATTTATTTTTGCTGGTAGAAAGGAGGCCAATCACTGTATAGGAGTCTGCTTGCAGCCATGTTTGTGGGGAACAGTCAGCGACAGGTAGAGGCAGAATGAAGATGGGCTTCAACTCCGTAATCTACCAAGTTTTTATATTTTATTTTCTGTAATCCTCCAGAACTGTAGTGTAGCTGACTACAGCAGAACTGATACATGCAATACTGTAGAACAGTAAGACAAAACTAGGTGTCAGAAAAAGGTGAAATCAACACAAATATTGCATCTTTACAGTCACCGTATCGTAATCAAGCATATGCTGTTCAGCAATGCCAAGCATCTGGTTGTACTGGACATGGTGTAAACAAGACATAGGTCAGCAATACCCATCCAGTCAACTCACTTAGATAGAGGTTCTGTTAGGGTGCAATATTTGTGCCTAGTGAAATTGAACAAATCAAATTGACTTACTATATATATAACACAGAAGTCTTGAAAACTAGAACATACAATTATAGTCTAGATGCCTAGCATAAGTCGGTGATCTTGCACAAGTCTGTTTTCATACAGCATTAATAGGAGCCAAGCCTTGGTTAGGAGGCAAGTGAATGGTAATCTTGCAGAACACGAACAGAACTATGCTAGTTATCAAGCTTCTCAACAGTCCTAAGTTGGGCTACATAGAATACAGACATGAAACAGTCATGCAAGAGTGCCTAAAATTGGCCAAATGTTTTTTTGTTGTAAACAAAAATATTTCCACGTTTTCTTTCAAAATTTTACCATTTTGAAGGTATTGTTAAACTTTAGGGCATACATAAATGGCCAAAAATTAAATACTTGCCTTGTGCACAAATAGAAAGTAAATGGTTAAACACGTATTACAGAAGAGGGTGAAATCCGACAAAACATCAAATCCATAAACACTGTACCAAAAGCTGAGATTTTCCAAGACTTGGCTCATCAATGGTTTTCCCTGTAGCGTAAACCAAAATAAGAATTGTTAGGAGACTTGCACGAGTCGAATCCCTCAGTCATATAATGCAAAGCCAAGGCAACTGGCAAAATATGAAACAATAGTTTTCTTACTTTGCCAGTCACACTCGGCATCTAACGATAAACACCAAAACCAATTCAGGCAAAACAGTTTCAAATAGTGGACCCCACTCAGGGACAATAATAATCAAACTGATCTAATTGAAAATAAACTGACAAGTTATGGAACGATATACAGTGAAATATATATAGTCAGGTCTAGTATTAAGTACATTGTACTAGTATGTCATAACAAAGATACTGAATGAATGAAGACTGCGGTTGTTTGCTGAATGTTGTCAAATGCCATGTCCGTCCAAGTTTTCTCCTTGGACTGTGGCCAGTCGGCTTGTGGGATGGTCTACGTTGTTCGTCTAGTAATTAGCACAATAAAGGCATCAAAATATAGGACAGGACAGCCAAGGAATGCCAAGTAGAAGTACTCCAGTAGAAGTACTCCACTCAGGGCAGTGTATACATAGAGCTCGGCAAGGGGTGTGTAGTTGCTGTACAACACTGCACACACTTGCCTCGTATCACACTCTGCAGGCACCCATGGCTGTCTGCGTCTTGTACAGTGTGTGGGTCAGTTGTCAGCATAGCTGTAGCTATCGGAGGAGCTGCTATTCAACAGGAAGTAAATAACTGAACCACGGCATAGGATATTACAAGTGCCTACTGGATCTAGTCGGGGGATGAGATCAGTGCAGGGACCTGCTCAACTATTTAGAAACTCGCACAAATCCGCAAGTTTTAAGTCATCATAGGTGAAACTGATTCAACAATGTTCAGGAATTTATGGATCTTGCATGAACAGTTAGCCTACAGTGAAACGGTCCCTTGTTAAGGAATGTTGTACAAAGTAGCACCCACTGCCAAGGTGCTACATATTGTAACTTACAAATATTTCCAATAGGCTATACATCAGTGTGCAACATAGTTATAGATCCAGCTTGCTAGAGTATAACGACTAGATTGCTACTGCAGACACCACCGTAACGCCACAACAACATCGTAAGCATTTCATACAAGACAACATATTAAATCGTCATTGCATACAAGATGGCGGCCAGAGTAGACGCTCCAGCAAGCTGGGTCTAGGCTTCCACTGCAGAGTTGGGGGTAGAAATGATTCCAATCAGTTGAGAAGATCTCTGTACATTCTGATAACAAAGCCATAGCAATACTGTTGAGACAGGGGCAGATTGTGTAACTTGCCTCCAACATTACCAACGACAGGGCAAACAGTAAAACATACCCTCCGAATAGTAGCATAAAAATTCTAACAAAAAATCATCTCAACAAGTATCAAAAATAAACTTTCATACTTTTCAATTGTTCTTTTTACAAAAAAAAAGAAGAAAAAGACCATGATATATGTCCAACATGCAACAAGGATCAAATCTAAAATTTGTTCAAACTCAATAATATAAATATATCATTTACAATATGGTCAACTCTCCCTGCTCAATGTCGATAGTGCGACCGTTGAGGAAGCTGCAAGGAATCCACTGATAGCTAGCCACGAGAGTTCATTTTGATGCCTTAGACCAAGCCACAGCATTCTTTTGTCCACTCACTGATGGATCAAAGTCTTCATCAAATAGTCACAAGAAAAACAGAAAAAAAAGTTAATATTCAGACAGATCTAACTAGAACAGTGCAACTAATCAAGTATTCTGAAAGTGTGAACAAAGGGTTTCTTTGGTTGTATCATCCAAGTTTTTAATTGTTGCTAGCTCAGTGTCGTGTTATCCAATGTGGGTCGTTGTCAGCCAGTCAAATGGCAGGAAGCCATCACATGACATGCTGCGGTAGATTCCATTCGCCAGTCCTGCGATGCCATTCACAATCGACTCCCTCGTGCTTCGACTTCGGAATCAAAACTCAAAATGCCCAGAAAAATCACAAGAAAACGAAAACAGTTTTCCTAGTTTGGACATAACAGTACACATGTTTGTCTGTAATCTCATCATATCTGTCAAAACACTGAACAGTCTGTAGGTGAATGCTATCCAGGAATGTCACTGTCTCATCGTATCTAACCATGCACATGTCAGTCCGTCCGTTTTTGAAGTTTTTGATGCTTGTTTTAGTTTCCGTTTTGCTGTGGTCGTGGGTTCCGTGGTCCTGAGCGCATTCCCCCGTGTCCAGGCCCCTGCTGAGATACGAGCGAGCGGATACGTCGCTGGGCTGCCTGGTTGGCGTAGAAGTGGCCAATGATGTTGACGGGAACCTCCTCAGATTCTCCTTGCTCATCGGGTAGTTTCACTATAGCACCACTCACTCGCTGAAGTTCCTTCACCTGAAATAGCAACAAGCACACGTGTACATTCAGGGGCGACTATTGAGGCCAATTCTACTATTGCAATAGTATTGCGATAGTTGAAAACACTATTGTGATAGTATTGCAATAGTTGTGCTACTATTGTGATAGTTTGTTTTTAAAAATAAGTCTTTTAAAGATGGCTAATAATTTGTAATGTAGTGGCTAATGTACATATAACTGGTATTTAATTTTAGTGAATAAACTGCAAGATAATAGTGCATTGTTATCATTTGATTTAATCCTAAAATCAAAATCTTGTTAAATGTTTATGGTTGTGTTGGACTAGTTTATAGAGGTTGTTCATAGAGATTGTTCATAGAGATTGTTTCAGGAGATTTTGTACTCACAAGTGCTCATGTTGCACTGGCATCTCATCAATGATGGCAGGATTGATGGCCGCGATGTGCTCGATTGACCACTGGAACATCTGTGTGAAAACCAACACTATGGGCCTGCTCCTTTCTAGCTGTAATCATGTCTGTTCTTTCTGTCCGACATTACAGCCTAGAAAGGAACATGCCCTAGGAGTCGCAACTTCCTGATATTCCTATACATCATGCAAATAGCGAGTTACGACTGCTGTGGGCCGCTCCTTTCTAGCTGTTCTGTCTGTCCGATGAATGCGTAGTTACACTGTGCAGTTGGTAACTGCGCATGCGTCGGACAGAAAGTACAGACAGCTAGAAAGGAGCAGTCCCTTCAGGGCTCTGGACATCGTGATATTATGCCTTTTATAGTGGATTGTTTTGCAAATGGGGTCCTGGCATTTGACAATACAGATTTCAAATTTAATTATATTTTTCGGAATGTTTTTTTTTTAACTTACTCCGTCTTCTCCTGAGGGTGTTGACATAATAGAAAACAGCCCAGGACTGAATTCTGGGAAATGTATTCTGTTATGCGCCGCGTCGAATGGGTTCTTTATAACACTACCCTGTGGCGTCACTTGACTGAACATGCCCGGATGCAGTCGTGAGCAGCTAGGAGTCTTGGAGCATGCACTGCTAGGAGTTGTTGAAGGGTCCCTGTTAGGAGTTTTAAAATACAGCGGACTGCTGGGTCCTGATGGTTGTCCAGACGACGGCACGGATCCTGGAGATGCCGACTTGTGGTATGGACTCGTCAGCACATGTCGGAGGAAAGCGTCCGCACTCCGCATTCCGCACGTGGTGAATCTCACATGACAGGGACTGCTGTTCCCGGCACCTGGAGCTACTGTCGGTGGCGGTGGGGGCAGTTTCGTCTTGGAGATGGAACCGGGACATTGTGTGATGTTGTCGGCAGCTCCGACTTTGTCCAGTTCGGTAGTTGCTGCATGAAGATGTGGCGCAATGGGTAGTTTCGTGTCAACAAATGCAATTTCAGATAATTCGGTTTCCATTACGCTGTATGTTTTGTCTCTGAAATCATATACAAACATTTAATTTATAATGTTGGGAATAGCATTGGGAAGTCTCGTAGGGGTAATTTCTGGTGACACCTAATCGTAGATATATCATTAGATACGTGCCAATCAAATTTATGCTTCATTAGTATCGATACGGCATGATTTGAACATAGAACAATAGACATTGATACCTACATTGGAATGTACGTAAACCACGAAAATATCTGTACACACCTTATATCATCAACATTGTAGCATTTTTGCTAGTGAGGCTTTCAATGGTTGCTATGAATGACGTCTATATCGTGATGTTTCATGTGACATCACAATGGGAAATTGTCAGCTGTGGAGGTAGGGGAGGTAATCCTACAGTCGCCACGTAGCACATTTAGATATTTTACTAATTTATGTCACCGGATTTTGAATGAATCTTGGGCTATCTTGTGTCAGCTTACCTCCCCTATAAATCGGATTAACGATTGTGAATCAGAATGGGTGGGGAATATATCAACTATTTTAGTATTTACATAAATATTGCAAGGTTTATATCGATGTTGGAAGAGAAATTTTCCATAAGGACACCAACCCCTTTATTGTTCATTATGAGCATATTATTTTCTCAATCTCAGACAGGTATGTTCGCACTTCCGTTAAATGTAGGATTCATGTATTTAGTATTTCAAACATTTATGAATATTACACTGAATCAAGATATTTTATGATTTCAAGTTCAACAGCAGCTGGTTGGGTGGCAAATGTTTCGTCCCCCTAATCGCTATGCCCCAATCATTTCACCCTCACCTGTACCTTTTCACCTCAACCGAACTTTTGAGATGCACATATTCGCTCAGAATGCATCCCAGAATGCATCTTACTGGAGGATCAAACTAAATTCATTGTTAGTATATTTAGAAAACAATGGAGTCATTTCCTAGCTTTAAGGACGAGCTCCTTTCGAACAGCCATGTCATCGGGAGACTTATCGTCGGAGGACCCAATTTCCAACGTTACCTGAGCAATTTCACTCATTGGATTACCATTCACGAATGACTCCATGCGGACAGTTTTAGGAGGTAAAAGCAGGTGAGAAACCCGAGTTTTCAAATTACGTCTGGTTGCGCTTGTCGTCAGAGTGAGTGAATATGGGAGTTTAATGTCACTGCACTTGTTTGTATGGAACCATTATGGCCTGTGTGTGGACATATAGCATAGATATTTATCGTAGCAATTGATTCAAATACAGGACTGTGGACAATTAAACATGGCCTAGGGACGGATTGACTGGGGGCAAGCATCATCTACATCCAGCAGGTTCGGGAAAAAACCCGAACGAGCGGATGCAGCTCGAACGAAGGGAATAGATTCGTTCATATCAATACAAAATTTAACTATAATAGTTCGGGGCGAAACTATACTTTAATACATTATATATGTAACTCTATCCCTTAAATGAAAGAATAACGTTCTATTATTACGAATCCAATATATCGACGAAATAAAAATCAATATCAAACATACCCCCTCTGACAACACTGTAAATACTGTTGTCAGAGGGGGTATGTTTGATAGTGATTTTTATTTCGGCTGTAATCTGATTTTGTTTTTGTTCAGATTATCTGCAGTCATGATTTATTACTACCTTTGTTAATTCTACATATAGGTGATTTCTAAATTAAATGAATGCAAATTAAGTTCTACCATTTCACTCTGTATTTTGTAAACATTCCTTTCAGCGATTTGTCCAGACTTGTTCAACACCGTCAGATTTTGAACTGCCGCTTTTGCTGCCGACTAATGAACTTTTACTTCCGGGTCCATAAAACGTAATATACCCATTAAATAATTCATGTAATCGAACCAGACTAGTCAAATGAGTCTTATTTGATTAATTGTATGTATACTTCGTAAGTATACTTTCAAATTTGGACGTATCAATAATTTTCATGTATAGCTTTAAAAGAAACAATAAATAATTATTTAGAACATCACATCATCAGATATTTCTATAAAATGTATATTTCCATAATTAATTAAGAAAATATACTGTTTTTAATATTATAAATCCAGGATGAATAATTAATAGAACTTGTAATATTTTGTCGAGATATATAGTTTGCTGCAGAACTGCTAGTGGAAAATGGCGGACTCTGGAAGGCGCGTTCCTTCAGCAAGAGAAACTATGGAAAGTACGACACATTTCCTACACTGTTGCAGGATGACATAACATGCGCACAATATAGAACATAATGTAGGATGTACAATATCATCCGACGCCGTATACAATGGCAATTGCCATTTCACGACGGCCTCCTGTTTTTCTTTTTAAATTGTTTGTTATGGTCGAACATCCTATATGGTCGGACATCCTATATTCGTTAGTCTCTAATAATCGTTAACTAACTTTGCACGCAGTTTTTCGCGAATGTACTGCACGTACATCGATTGTGATATGTTTACGTCAAATGTCATCACT
>JAUTBV010127970.1:0-12415 GCA_032361325.1 Lepetodrilus fucensis | reverse complement strand
TAATATATAATATGATAATAATAGTTAAATGTACTCAAGGCATATGCTGTAATACTTATAATGATATTTTCTTTGACTCGTTGACCCCTGACCTCATGAAGTTAATTTTTGTGTGTGTTGTTGTTGATATGTTTTTGCTAGCTCTGCGAGATTGGTCATGCATATAAAAGACGAAGATTTGAAATAAGAAATTCTCAGGCCGATAACATGGATGGATACGTACATCTATCAACATAATGCGTTTGAATGAACTAACAAATCATTTAAGAACACATTATTATATGGTGAGTGAGTCGATTTTGTGCACATTTAATTTAAAGTAATGTTTGTTTCTTCCTCTACCTCTAGGTACATATATAAAAAGTCTCATATGGCCAGTTACAGCTAGAGGATTCTCGAGCTATGATTCCACATACTATGTAACCAGTGGTAACATGATCATCTACTGTGATCTAGGCTTCAGTTTTGCAACCAAATATATAAATAGCAATTCTAAAAATAGCTGGCAAGATAGTGTCCATCGTTTGATGAACTCGATCGTCTACGGATTTCATAAATACACCTGATAATAACTAACTTTAACACATACTCGCCCGAATAATGATACAAATAACAAATGTTTACAAAAGACATGAATTCATACTCACCCTTAGGATATCTTTAGCATTGGGAGAAATTGCCCGGGCGAGTGTTAATTGCGAACCCTGTAAATACTATGTGAAAACAATCTTTCCCTTCCAAAATAAGGATCATGAGCATGGAGACATGAACTTGATGAAGTATAATGCCTAAATAATGGTAAAGTGAATCCATTTATATCTGGAATTCGTTCTGCCCTGTGTATTTATAAAGCTACATGTATTGATTAACCCAGTGCATTGGGATCTGATGTGCACTTTTGTTGATGTTATACCATATACCTCCCTCTGTAGCTAAAGGATGCCCATATAGATATAGCAAAATATAGCAAAACAGAGCGCTTTTTTTTAGCTACAGAACAGCAGCTACTAAGGCCAATACAAGTACCAAACTAAAATAAGTAAAGTAGGTGACCAAAATGTAGGAATGTCACAAAGCAATTATTGAACCATAAGTTATGCCCCTTGTTACAGAGAGCTGGCGGGTCTGTGCTGTGATGTGTTGAATCGTCTCCTCTCGGCAGTCAGTCCTACGCTTGTGTTACACAACTTTACATCAGAGCTCACACAATGTCTAGTGCACCCAAATCTGAAAGTCAAACTACTAGCTCTGAATCTGGTACAGTTTTGTCATACACAAATACATGTGATTTTACATTTTACAAGTAATTAACAATTTAAGTAAATTCTAATTTATTAGTGTATTTTTTAAGTATTTAAAGGCATAATATCACAGATATTTATGGTTGTTTTCGACTAGTATTTATGGTTGTTTTCGACTAGTTCTTAGCTATAACTGCAAAGTACATTCACTTGACATACAATACATAAAATCATGTTTGTACTTCCAAAAAGCTTCACTGCAACCACACCTGCAACTCTTAGAGTCGGGTTTAAATCAAATGCGTCCAACAGCTTCTTTATACATGATGCAAAAGGGACATAACTCTGTTTGCTCGCACATATTCCTATTAGAACAGTGATACATCAAAGACTAGATAAATAGCGAAACATTCCCCTATTTAATATAAAATATAACTATCGAGTGATGGGGGATAAGTACATAAGTAAATAACAACTTTTGGGTGGATAAATCAAGCGTACTTGTCTAAGATCGAAATTTGTTTGTCCGATTATACACGTTTATCAACTGTGGTATTATGCCTTTAAGTAAATCTTATAATTACTGTATTTGTTTGTGTATTTTATATTTAAATATAGTCTATATTATTTCATTTTAATTTATTTTTATTTAAAAAGAAATGAACTTGTAGTCGATTTCATTTTAAATTTCAAGATACTAAACAAAATTGTTTATGAAACAGTGAGTGAACATTTTGAAAATTAAATATTTGAAATTAAAGCTTTTTAATGATTTTTATTTATTTACTTTAGTAAAAAAAAATCATTCAAATTCACTTACATTTATAGATGAAAAAATAACAATATTTTGATGAATGAATTTGTTTTACCTGTTCTAGGTAGCTGGTGTTGCAAGAGAAAATATCGAGAGTTTGTATGATGTACCAGAGATTTTATTGAAAGTTGCCAAGTTGCTTGGAGATGACAGTGTTGAAGTGGTGAAAGTATCAACCATCATCCTGACTCTCATAGGTGAGTTATCCACAGTATAACACACAGGACACCACACTGCTCTGCTATGTGGTATCCATCATAGGACTTAATGATACCTATTATCTGTGGGAAGGCATTTCTATGTTTATTATTGTGACCTATGGTCAATCTCTAATGGCGTTTTATTTGCCGAAAGAGGCTAGGTTTGGCGTGCACCGTTTAAGGTACTTCCAGCAACTAGATTGCTTTATTTGCAAGCTACCCTGCAAATTTCTAGCCGACTTGTGCCGGTATCTGGTGACTGGCATATTTTGGCTGGAGGGAAGTCAGCCGGATTGTTGGGTTTCAGGGGCGGATCCAGACTTTCAGGTTAGGGGGGGCTCACAGTGTATTTTATAGGGGGCTCATAATTTCACCATAATACAAAATATATGTTTATAGAACAAATTTTCCAATTCTAGGGGGGGCGCAAGCCGGGTGAGCCCCCCCCTTGGATCCGCCCCTGGGTTTGCGTCATGTAACATGTGCTCGCATCTTTCAAAGTGTCTAGCCACTTTCTGACAAATCAAGCAGATCTTCTATCTTCAGAACAATGGTATTGTCGTGTATGTGTGAAATATTACTACTGCGATGTAAAACAACTCAGCCACTTGGTTTAAGTTGGAACAGTGGAAGTGAGGTGCAGGGGGGAAACTAATTTTTGATTGAACCATATTTACTGATTAATTTATATCTCATGAAAATCATTTAAATATTAGAAGAATATATATCTAGAAACAGTTTCATAAAAAAAATCATCCTCAATTTTACGTTTTTATAAATTAATGTTCATAGGTGTTGATGTTGCTTGAGATATCAAGTCGTGAAATATGTAATTACATTACAAATTTACAACTTCCTTCACTAAATACATAGTTTTCTTTCTCCAGGTAAAACAACTCTTGGCCTAGCAGCATTGTACAACCAGGAAATGGATGAATGTCTACAGCAAGTCATGACTAAAAATGATACTGCCCGATTTAGGGTATATGAGGTGAAAATATTATACATTTATTATTTTATTTGATTGATTGTGTTATCTAGTCCACAGTGGGATATCAAGAATACGAGAATGCATTGACCATGAAGATGTTTTACCAGTTTACGTCACCATGAATCACAGGCTATCATATATCTATTTGCAATCCCTATAATAATAGCAAAATTTACTACAACATTTATCGCCATGAATGTCACAGGTTTCCTCTTGCCCTAAACTGACACGCCATGATATTAGTGAAAGAATCTCGAAAGCATCTCTAAACCCCAATTTCAAAATAATAACAATAAGTTTTTAAAATGTAATACAATTATTTTTATCTTTTTAACAGATAGTGGTCAGTATCAGTCGTTTCTCTCACATTGGTTTACAAAAGTCCACACAAGCTGGCTACATTCAGCAGCTGGTGAACGAGATCCACAAGGAGGACATCTTGGTGCAGCTCAACTGTCTGGAACTCCTGTCAGACATGGCGCAGGAAAAGCACGGACTTATCTACCTTGACCAGCAAGGCATTGTGGGCAAAATGGAAGACATGATATCCAATTTGGAGTCCGATCCAATGGGCACCATTCTACTACCAGGTACGTGAATTTATCGTGGTTTTTTTTTGTTGGTATGAAAGTACAGGGGTGCGTTCAGGACAGACTACAATTTTATACTTTTTGCTACATAGCGCTACAATAGTCGTTCAGCCAACACTGGTATACTACATAGTGCTACTTTTTGCTTCGGCTTTTGATCCCGTAGTGTTTGGTAGCAAATAGTAGGACAACCCAAAGGATGAAGGGAATGGACTGGAGGCATGCGTAAACCGATTTCCTTCTATTTGGCTACTAAATCGTTCAGCCAGCCACTACATTGAGAAAAGTAGCATATTGTAAAGTATAAAATTGTATTATGTCCTGAACGCAAACCTGATTTCCACAGATCCTCAGAAAATTGTATTGCCTAAATGTGCACAGTGGTTACTTTGTGGCAAAAAAAAATGTCTCAACTTCATAACCTTCCTGGTGACCTGTAATTAATGTGAGTGGAAGTTAATGCTTGGTGCTACATGTGCCACAGGTTTCCCACCTGCTTTTACCAAACCTGCCATGGTGTAATGAACAAATTAATCTGGAAAGTGGCTGGCAACCTAATTAAAATTTTAAGTTTGAGGCTTAAAAAATATTTCAAATTGCTTTCAAACTTGGAATACCTTGAATATTATTGATTGGCTATTATTGAAAACAAAAGACAACTCTTCCAAACAAAATTTGTTTAGGTTTGATGAAATTTTTCGGAGGCTTGGCACGTTTCCATCCAAAGGAGGTGTGCGGGAAGTTTAACAAGTTTACCAACGTGGTGTTCGAGAGCGTGGAAGGAGGGGACCAGAGTCTCAAACTCGTAGCCATCGACACGATCGCATTCATCGGCAGTACTCCCGAGGGAAAGCTTGCACTGTCCAGGCTGGGTATGTTTGTTGTCGTCTTTATTTCTTTCCTCGAATCCCTGCTTCACCACAAAAGTCGTCGCAAATGAGTGAAAGACTCCCGCAGCAACCAGGGCTCCGGACTAACGTATGCCGATGTACAAGGGCAACTTAAACAGCTCTGCGGGCAACCTAGTGTACTACACCACTTGCCCGACATCGTAAAAATAATAATTTTTAAATAAATAAAAAATTAATATTTAGACTCTATGCTAACCTTAACCATTGCCATAAGTCTGAGTCAAGCAGATTGCTCTTCTCGAATAGATTGGACACCCGATCTACACCTTTATTTCTGTGAACTTGCGGGCAAGTAGCTCAAAATGTTAGCAGTGTTCGAAATAGAGCACGCCCGCAAGTTATTTTCAGCAATGCCTGGTAACGTATTATTCTTGCAATCCCGCATGTCGTGTTACTTTTTGTTTGTTTTTCAAGATGTATATCATCGATCATTGGCCAACATGTATGAAATTGCTGGAGTTTTATACACTGATGTTAGTCCAGATCCGTGAGCAACGTTACTCACCACGAAATATGATCAATTCATTGGTGCTGTAGATCTATCAATACCAGATTTAGAAATAGAGGGGGTCCTGGTGGTCAGTTGAAAATCTGCAATGTTAAAAGTATTTATAGGACCCTCTGAACATTACAGAACTAACCACCATTATCATTGGGCCTATGGAAAATGACTCCCTTATTTTATTATGTTCTGAATTTCTAACAATGAATAGCATGCTATCGATGGGCTGTCTGTACTGTGGCAATACAGGTCTCATCTGCTCTCAGGTTTACTGCAACATTCAGCAGTACAGATGTTGAGGGTTTCCTCCATTTTCTAAACTGAAAAGCCGTGAAAGAATCTTGAGAAAGCGGCTCTAATCCTAATATTGAAAAAATATCTATTAACAGTGCAGCTTTATCATGATAAAGGAAAAAAAAATATTAAAATTAAAAATTAAAAAAAAATATGCATAATCGGCACACACAAATTTATTGTCTTTTGTGTCCTTTATTAATTTGAAGTCTGAGTTACCATCCAACAAACTTTGCACAATCTGTGAACAGTATATTGATCCATCAATAGGCAGTGTGATCAGTCTCACAGGGGAGAACCACATCCAATATGGCGTAGGGCTCAAATTGAGAGATTTTGTCAATATGAGTTTTCATGTTTAACAAGTATTTTGTATATGTCCATTTACGGAAACTGCAAGATATTTATAAACTATGTGTTTTTTAAATACTGGTAAGCATTTTTGAATGAGATATCGAGCATTGAAAATCGCATGCCCTACGCCATATTAGATGCGGGCAACTGCAGTTACCCTCATGCCGTTCTCCCCTGCTAGTCTATAGCATAACATTATTTTCCACTGATGGGATTTTACATAAATACCACCAGAAACAGCTAGAGTTAGAAGTTCCCACTTGCCTGGCAGCCTGATCCATTTCTCCTAAAGGTATCCTACGAGCTAGTAGAAATTTCATATTTTGATATTTTTATCATTATTCAGGCGAGTATGTTTAGTATAAAGTTCATGTTTTGTTATATACACTGTACCGTTATTCAGGCGAGCATGTATTCAAGTTAAGTTTCATCCCCGCCAGAAAATAGTGTGTGTTTATCTTGTTGTAAATTATATTACATTAAGTCTTGTCTTGTTATTTCAGGTCCACA
Organism: Lepetodrilus fucensis; assembly: GCA_032361325.1. Taxonomy (NCBI): domain Eukaryota; kingdom Metazoa; phylum Mollusca; class Gastropoda; order Lepetellida; family Lepetodrilidae; genus Lepetodrilus; species Lepetodrilus fucensis. The sequence goes on along the minus strand of JAUTBV010127970.1, from coordinate 6,008 downwards.
TATGGCCAGCTACATGAAGACTGTGGGTTCCTTGATACAGAACTCTGTCACTGACATCAGAACCAGGTCACTGCAGGCTACGGCATCACTCATTTCCCTACAGGTACGATTCATCACGAATAGAAATTAACACTGACTCGCTAGCCCATGGCATTTCTCCCAATGCTAAAGGTATCATAAGGGCTAGTAGAAATTCAGGTTTTGTATCACTATTCAGCAGGGATTACAATTAATACTGGCTTGCTCTTAAAATACGAAACAATTTAAATGGTCTGTGTTCATATCACTAGACAACTAAATTAAAGTAGAAAATAAGGTTGTAAATGTACTGTTAAATAAAGCAAGGATTAAAAAAAAAATTGTTCTGGGAAAAAATTATTGGTTCAAATAATTCGAAAATTGTGACTTTTTGGTAAATTGGTAATGTTTGTATTTTAAGATCATATTTTGTTCTTTTCGGAAATTCAGTTTTATGTGTTGGAAGTGTTCGAACTATATTAAAGAGGGTTTTAATTTTTAGGGTAATTTGAACCTGCCCTGGGGTATCGGGCACATTAGTATCGGGTTTACGGCAACACTCACAGCTCTGGGTGTTGCAGGTTTACTCACCCCCCACCCACACACCAACCAAGATTTGCACATTTATGTATACACTATTAAATGAAGCACATTCATTTCAATTTAATTAAAATCAGATGTCGTTTCACTCCTTGAAAGATTCTAACATTCTTTTGTTTCAGCGTCAGATAAGATTAATTAAACAAATATTTTAGTTATCTAAGAAGCTAAGTAGTATCACAATGAACGTATTACGCATGTAATTTAACACACTCTTCCTATGCAGGTTGAAGACCAGACATCGGAGATGCTCGACCTGACTGAGAACTGGTTTGGCAGGTTAAGCAGTAAGCCCTTCGAGCTGCTGTTCGCCATCACTCGGCTGCCGTTCACGGACCTGAGATGCAGCACATTCGGGGTGTTCCAGGCATTGGCTCTGCAGCCCTGGGGTCAGCGGCTGATGAACGACTCCCCCGGCTTTAACGAGTTTCTCTTGGACCGGTCTTCAGAACACAACAAGGAGGAGAAGGATGCCAAGTACTCCCTGGTCGAGACGCTCGTCAAGTCACGCACTTTCATCGACGTGTTCGGTCGGCCGTTTTACGTGAGAGTTATGGAGTATTACCATCACGGGGCGTTCTTCATACAGACGCAGTCCGAGGTGGCGTTGGAAGACGGCGGGTCGTGAATCTTTTCATGTATTTGTGGAAATAAAATGTTACATTGGTTCTATTTTCTTGTTTTATTTATTTTAAGTTTTGTTCTCGTTTAAAAAAAAAGATTTTTTGGTTTCATATCCTCTTCGGATCCAGCCTTATTTTTCTTTTTGGCAAATTTTTTTTTGAATGATTACATGCTCAATTTGGGGTAACTTGCATATATGTAATGTTATTTAAGTATTATCAGGAAGTAATGTGTTGTGGTTTTAGGGGGAAATGAGGTCCTCGCTTGTGGACATTGGGCTTTTATGACTTAATTTATTTACCTTTGTCCTCATATGTGGACAATTAAAAATAGGTAAAACTTAACATAAATTATGAAACTAAACGGTTTAAAATTAACACATTTGAATACTGCCATGGACACATTACTTCACTAAGAACATGTCAATCATATGAAACTTTGTATGTATTGTCCACTTGGGGGTTCGAGCACTGATTTTGTGCAAGAAAATCATGTAATGATTTAAATCAATAACCCTCCATTTTTCCATATATTGTTTGACAATGGTTGGGCGTCTGACTTAGATAGTATTGTTGGTTATGTGTATCTGCAAATTTAAATTGGTTCAATCTGTTCTTTAGTATAAAAGTAACATTGTCTTCATTTAAAAAAAAATCAAATTATGAAAAGATGCAGAAAATTCCTATAAATGTAAAAATAAACACAAAATAGTGAAACACCATTTTTTATTATTTATAGTAAAAAAAAGTAACTTCATCAAATCAATTGTACACATTAACAATTAACAGGATGCAGAACATTAAGTCCAAGTGAACTATGTGTAGCTCAATATCCACAGTTGAGGACATCGTACTGAAGCATTAGACACAATGTCCACACTTGAGGACATTTTTATATCAAAGTCATTAGTTCATATTGTAAATCACTGATATGTTATGCAATGAATATCAAAGAATGTATGTCCCAAAAAATCTTATAAAGTTTGAGAAAATTTATTTTTCCTTCAAATGGTCCGTCTTCTAAGATAATCAGCGTGATCCAATATTTTTACAAATGTATTACATACAAAGTATCAACAGAGTTACCTCCCCTAACATATAGACGGCTTCTACGTAATGTCCCCAAGCAGGGATAATGGGCTTATATCGTACAAATACTTTGTTTAAATATATATTGGAGTTTTGATACATGGTATAACATGTCGACACCTGTGGACACAGGGTCCAAAGAGGATATATAATTGTTTTCCGCATAGATGAGATATTCCCGCTGCGAAGTAAAAGACTAATTTAATCAATCAATATATTTTTATTTTTTTAATTATATTTATATGAATATTTTCAACCAAAATCCACTGTAGTCTCATCTGGAATACACATATTGGCAAAGTGTGATTTGAGACTTTCACACAATATTACAGCTATATCGTGGAGATACGGGAAACCTGCAATAACGTTATGTTGTTGCAATACCTACAGTTACAACTAGGTATGATAACTGCAACTCGGTCCTTCAGGACTACACTGAGGCTACACTGCAGTTACCGTAATTCTCATCATTATTCAAACCCTCTAATAGTTCGAACACCTAAATTAATCGCCAAGAAATAAAAATCCTACCCTAAATATAAGAACATGACAAAAAAAATTCAAATCATAATTTTCTAATTTGTCACTTGTCACCGGGCCTGCATTTCATGAAAGGGGTGTATATTTACGTTTGACATTAAGCACGGATTTACCTCCCGATACTACTAGATATTGTCTATGGCAGAAGAGAAGTGAATTATTCGTGTTTTTATTTGGTAAATATAAATGTCCTAGCCCATAGACCATTTCAAGGACTGACGAACAGTATTAGCTTCCATACAACCAAATCAAGAGAAACACAAAAATCAAACCTAGAAATAACTATGACTACGGAAATAGTCACCCGTTCATTCGTTAATTCATTCATCACCCTCTTGTTGTGTGATATGTATGAAAAGGTCATGTTTCTATGGATCCTGTGTATATGTATGTATGCGCTTGGTGCTGGCCTTGTGACAATAAAGTGCAATACATTTCAATGGTAAATACAACTACTCTGTCTACATGACTAACCTTATAGTAGGATTTATGCCACCAGCTCATTCTCTATGGCCCTAGAGGAAGCTGGTGGGACAGCTCAGTGATTAGTACCATTATACGGTACCCGCCACCAAAGGGGAAACTGAAAACTTAATTACCGGTAGTGAAATTCATAAATATGCCAACCATGTTTGTGAATTTGATAAGTTTCTGAATTAATTTTACCATATGTATTGGAATCCTTATGCAGAAATATTGCATCAACTTGAACAAATGAACTGCTTTAGTTTAATTTTGCGTGCTAATTTCTATTTCAGTGATGCCAAATGTTTGTACTATTAAAGTTAAGAATATTTTATTAAGTGACCACAACTGTCTGTGATGCATTACTATTCTAAGAAAGAATTCGAGCAAACATTAGAGTTACTTCCCCTTTGAATTATGTATTTAGAAGCAGTCTATCGGGGATGGGGTTGCATTGGAGATTTGTCAACGACACAGCGGTGGAAAGCTTTTTGAAAGTACAAACATGATTTTTATGTATGTCAAGTGAATGCACTTTACAGTTATAGCTAAGAACTAGTCCAAAACAACCATAAATATAGACTAAATAAAATACAAATTTTGTATTTATTCAATTTTAAGACTGACAACTGCATCCAAAAGGATTGTTTTCCCATTTTAAAAGACATTAGAATAAACATAACCATAGTGGCTTAATAATGTACAATTCTTTATTTATGATAGATCCCCATTATCCATATGTACCATATAATATTGTCCTTAGTTTTCACACCATGAATAAACCTGAAAGGCATTAATATTTGGATTGGCTGTAGATGACAAGGTATTTTCTAGTATTGTCTTCAACATAGTATTGTCTTTCACATGTGTTCATTTGACAAGTTCTGAACAAAACAATGACCATCGTCGTATTCTTCATAAACTGTAATATTCACAATGGGGCTCCATAAGCTTCTGGCATTCTTTCAATGGTGTACTGATGTTGCGACAAGAACATGATGGGAACACCAGGAATCTTCCGTATCCTTCGCTTCAGAGCCACGTCACACGTTCCAACGATGTAGCACTTGTGCTCGGTGACGCGTTGGACGAGACAGTCGTCGGCGTATATTCCTTTGTGCAGACATGGCAGCCGCTGAAAGCGTGGGTCCTTTGCGATCCTCAGGGCCACGCGGAACTTTCTCCCTAGACGTTCCAGCTCTCCCATCACACAATCTTTGAAATAGAAAACATTTCAATTATAGATCCAGTTGAAAATGTGATTATGATAAAGTCAACAAATATGTGGTGGTTGGATTTATGCTAGTACTATTCATACTGAAAAGTAAATGTTCCAATTATCAATGATGCAGTGAGTGTGTGAATATGGAGTTTAACGTTGCTGCAGGAATTTTTCACCCATTTGCGACGGCAATGATGTAGACTGAAATACAGTAGACCTCGCATATAAGGTACTCAGGTACTCATTGGGGCCGGCTATTTTTGTCCATTATTATCATGTGACATACGAAGTCTGTATAAGTCTGTTATATATGTACCGGTAAGTATGTATATATATATATGTGCTTTACCTTTGTGAATTTATCTGTCGTTGGCGTTATCATTATACAACGACAGATAAATTCACAAATTTATTACAAGTTAAAGCACATACCGGTATATATATACATACTTACATATATACATAAAAGCATTATATACACACACACACACACACACACACACACACACACACACACAAAAGAGAGAGATTATACCGCAAATGTATTATGTTAAAGCACATATATATTTTGTGGTTTATTTGTGCAATGGAATGTTGCCAAACAGTTTCTAAAAAAAGGAAGATTTTTGTTACAACTAGATCTCTGTAAACACAAATTTTTCTGTTTACCATGGAAAGGGGTATACGTCAGTCTCGTGGCTGCCAACGTGACGACTTTGCTTGGGGTGGTATATTGTTAAATTTAAATGTAACAGTTACAATAGCAGTATTTTGTGATAAAACAATGAGGAAGTGAGTGTTCTTTACATTTAACATACAAATTTAGATACAATCTTCAACAGTTTGTGCATAGCTCGCTTCGAACCTTAATACCCCGAAAACCGGTAACTTGATGGTATATTATTGGGATTGCAGTGGAATTTTGTTTACCGTACAGTGGTAAACAGTTCTTTTGAAGTCAAGTGAATGTACTTTGCAGTAATAGCAAAGAACTAATCCAAAACGAGCATAACTATCTGTGATTGTATACCTGCCCTAAACTGACAAGTAGTGATATTGGTGAAATATTCTAGAAAGCGACTCTAAAACACAATTAAAAAAAAATATATATTAAATTAAAAACAATTTAAATCTCAACTCATGCCTGACCTTGTGCAGCAAACAATGTGAAATTACTGAGTGCTGTTAGCGTTATGAAGTACATATTGCCTAGCTCACGTGACCCATCTCGACTTTCTTCGTAGTGTCCCTTGGCTGCATAGGCCATGTTTTCTGGGTACTTAGAGATCAAAGGGCTGCAGGCGGTGTAGGTAATTCAATCAGATTCGCCCTAAGCTCCACCTCACAACAACAAATATTTCGCTAGTCTCTTCATCACCTCATATAAGTTGGTACTGTCACTGGTTCCATACACGGATGTCATATCAAAACAAGAAACTTTTCTCTTGAAT
>JAUTBV010127948.1:0-12418 GCA_032361325.1 Lepetodrilus fucensis | reverse complement strand
GTTTCATCATTTCGGTTCGGTTCCGAGATTACGGACCGGTTCTTTCGGTATACCGAGTACCGGTATACAGCCCTACCCACAGGTACAATAATTGTACTAGAACTGCTATACCAACACTACTTTTTATCCCAGTTGTGTTAAGAATTGTGTGTAAAATATGATATTTAATAAATCCTGTCAATAAAAGTATGGGGTTAGGACGCTGATAATTTTCACTTCAATACATTATAAAATCCACATGAATTAATGTGATATGCTACAGTAACAAAGCTTTGGAAAACTTATTGGTGTTCATTCCACATGTTTGATCATGGTCAAATTACTTCAGATTATTGTTGACACTGTTTGACCCTTATGTTTATGAGTAAACAATTTCAATGTCTTTAGTGTAGTAAAGGCCGTTTGTTTTGTCATTTTGATGTTATTATTTGTAATGAAAATGTGTCTTTAACATTTAATATTTACAGATAATGTGACGCTGACGATGGATGCTGTTCTGTACCTGCGTGTCATTGACGCGTACAAGGTAACTTTGGTCTGTTCAGGCTACATGCATGTATAAGTAATGGGTTACTGCAGGGATCAACTTTAACACTAGTCCTCTAGCCTGGGCCATTTCTCTCAATGCTAAAGATATCCTAAGGACTTGTAGAAATCCATAACATTCGTTATTTGTATCACTATTCGGGCTAGTAAGTTTTAAAGTTAGTTTCTATTGCTGGAACTTACTGTCATCCACCATATACACCTACAGTGCTCCCTCGTTATATCAACGATTACACATAATGTACATGACTCTGTATAATAATAGTCTGTAACATTTACATTGGCAGATGTTTCTGTAACATAGAGAATATGTTTCTATAGCATGTGGACAGACAGTCGTCTGTCCACATGATATAGACTTCGATCTAACAATAATAATATAATGTAACTACCAGATTACCTTAATATATTACAAAGACTTCCTAAAATCCAAATGTAGAATATCTTCCAAGTGAAAACACATAGATTGCAAAAATAAAATCCAAATATTTTATTTTTAAATGGGGTGCACGTTGGACCCCATGTGCGTTGTATCGAGGGAGCACTGTATGTTTCAAATTTCGTATCGGCCCATACCCCAATTTTCTTTTAAAATATTCTGATTGAACACTATTGTCACGAATGGATGAAATCTTCCCACTGCAACATAAAACACAGCGATCAATACAACACAATTCGTTGGCAAGCTGGAAATAGAAGTTGTACAGGCAGTATTTTATATCCACAACCACTGTTATTATTGTAATGGCAGTAACTTGTCAGTTTCTGATAATATCAATGAGATATTCTTGGCAGATTTCTATATTGTTTATGTTTGTATTTGTACAGGCCAGTTACGGGGTGGAGGATCCAGAGTACGCCATCACACAGCTCGCGCAAACCACGATGCGATCAGAAATAGGAAAAATAGCTCTGGACACAGTGTTCAGGGAGAGGGAGTCGCTCAATATACACATTGTAGGTGAGGAGACCACGATGGCAGGCTTTGTGAGAGATGCAGAAACATTTTCATCATGTTCATGGCAAATGAGAACACCATGGAATTATCTCCCTTTAATAATATTGTACGAAGCCTTTCATGTAGAAATGCCAGTGAGAGAGAATCGCTGAAATGTAAACATTGTGGTGTTAAAGCGACTCGTACACTTGGGGGAATTTCACCTACCGGCTGTTATGCCCATTTTTATTATTGGTCATGTAATAATTGGACAATATTTGCAAGATTCTAAAATGGTGTGAGGAAAATAAACATAGTAACCTTTTTTCAGTTTTCAAACATTGAGTATTATACATGGAATACCTTAACACAGGTTTATCCGCACTGATTGCACGGGTTTCTCGCACATGACATACTCATAACGGGTTTCTCTGCACGGATTGCACGGGTTTCTCGCACATGGCGCAACGTGGATGAAGTCACATGTCAACATTACATTGTCCTGTTCACCAGGCTATGTAAATAAACGACTTAAATTGAGCATATTTATCGATAGCGGGTCATTTGGAAGGAATAAATCACACTATGTGGTGCAGGATCATCAGCTCTACACGTTTGATTTTGGTGTATGAGTCACTTTAAGGATTGTGAAAGATGTAATGCTTTCATCATGGAGTTATCTTCCTTTAATAATACTATAGGAAGCTTTTCATGTCTATCGGCTATCTTTTCCTGGTTATTGGCCATATTAGTTATGAATTGGGCGGGTTGTAGCACAGTGGTAGAATGTTGGACTTCGGAGCCAAAGGTTCCAGGTTCAAATCCTGCCCCGGACTCTAAACTCTATTAATTTTTTATTTTTTTAATTACATTCTAGTCTACACAAGTTATATGCAACTACTGTTAGTCATCTGTTTTATGTATTCTTTGCAGAGGCAATTAACAAGGCTTCGGAAGCGTGGGGTATCACGTGTATGCGGTATGAAATCAGTAAGTAGTATTTTAGACATGGGCTAGATCGGTATACAAGAAGTAATAATTTCTAGCTAATAAATTCATTGTGTATTGTATTTTCTATCGATCAGTCATATCAGAAATGTTCCAGTAATATCCAGCCAAAATGTAGACATACAAATAAACTGTCAAATGAGAACCCAGCTCAGAGATTCATCATTATTGATTCAGTATTAGCTCTCTACAAATGCATATACAGTAGACCTTGCATATAACGGTCTCGCATAAACCAGACACTCGCCTATAGTGTACTGAATCTGGAAGTCCCGGTCCCGTCTAGCGCTAATTACGGTATATGCATATAACGGACCGCATATAACGGACAAAAATAGACGGTCCCAAATAGTATGTTATATCCGAGGTCTACTGTATTATTATTACTGGTCTAATAGAAGTTACCTTTCTGATGTGATCATGTTTGGTCACAATGTCAGAGCAGTTAGTCATGGTTGGTTAGTCAGCATTTTAACAGTACTGTGTTCCCTCCATATAAGTTATAACACTCCTCTATGCATCACGGAATCGGATAAACCGCAGGGGTTAGGCTTGCACAACTTTTTTTGTAACAATATTAATGACATGTTTTCTAATGTTGCTGCTTGCAGGAGATATGAAGTTGCCGACTAGAATTCAAGACGCCATGCAGATGCAGGTGGAAGCCGAGAGGAAGAAAAGGGCAGCCATCTTGGAATCAGAAGGTACGCTCTTTATCACAAATGTAAATTCTCTGAGATTACGAAACCAAGCTGAAAATCTACACAACATTTTCTCAACAAAATGTTGAGTTGAGCATGAAATCTTACTTAAAAAAGTTTTGTAATCTCAGGGCCTGTTTTGAGTACAATTTAATGCTCAACACAATGTATTGTTAGCTAGCTAATCCTCGTAAAATTTGAGCTTGAGCATGGTCGTGTCAGGTATCCCTGTAATTTAATTTATGAGCTGTAAATGTTCGTGGTCATGATATCAGTGTATAATACTCCAGCAATTTCACCGTCAGCCATGAGGACTGGTAAGTCTGAGAAGTTACCCGCCCTCATACATGTTGGCCAGTGATCGATGATATACATCTTGAAAAACGAACAAAAAGTAAACGTACATGGTCATGCTAGCTATCCTCATGAATCTATTTTTGAGCTGTAACTATCCGTTGTGGTGCCAGGTATCCGGGAGGCAGAGATCAACGTGGCTGAGGGCAAGAAGCAGGCCAGGATCCTCAACTCTGAGGCCAACAAAACTGAGCAGGTCAACCAGGCTGTGGGTTAGTGCTCTACTACTTGCAGGAACGAGAATCTTCCGTGGATTTTCAGGCTCCTGTGACAATCTTGTAAACCTGGCCATTGTCTGTGGCCCCTGGATGCCCATTGTTTCAGCTGAAAACACAATTTCCAATTCTCATCCCTGTATTTGTTAATTAATTAATACTGTATTTACGTATTATGATAGAAGAGGTAGACGCGTGTCAGGAATGTACGACTGTTCGAGGCAAATAATTACCTGTGCATATTGTCATCATATATACTGTTGCTTTACTATGGAATTAATTTTCGCAAATTGGTGAAAGATTCCTGCAGCGACATTAAATTCTATATTCACTCACTCATTGTTACATTATTAAAAAAGAATTAACATTTTCTGAGATATTCTTATTCTTGCGTGCTTTCAGGAGAAGCTGAAGCTCTAATTGCCAAGGCAAAGGCGAAGGCGATATCAGTCGAAGTCGTTTCAAAAGCTATTGGACAAAAGGTAGGATTTTGTCTCGACATTAGGCTCTGATCATTCTAGATGTTTTGGATTCTTGTTCATGGCGATACATTTTACATATCAGTATTAAAAAACATTTAACATATCAATATTAAAATAATTTCATATTAATAAATCTAAACCATATAGACAAGCTCTGATATAAGTGAAATAATCTTGAAAACCGCTCTAAATCCCAATTTTAAAATAATAAAATTCTATAATCTCAAACATATTTCATTGCACCTAATAATGATTATTTTCAAGAATTGTCGGATAAATAATTATTGATTCATAATGTTTTACAGGATGGTGTGAATGCAGTGTCTTATAACGTGGCTGAGCAATATATACGAGCTTTTAGCAATCTAGCTAAACATAGCAACACCCTCATACTGCCGTCCAATACTGGCGACGTCAGTAACATGGTAGCACAGGTGAGACGTCCAATCAGATTTGTCTTTCTTTCCTCGGTAGACAGGAACAGGATGTAGCACAGTGGTATATCGTCAGAATGAAGAGCTTCGAGTTTGAACCCAACTTAGGGACTGGCAGCATTAAATGTTTGCAGAATTTACTTTTTTGATGTGGTCAGCCGATGATATTAAATGTTTGCAGAATTTACTTTTTTTATGTGATCAGCAGGTGATATCAGGTTTACTTTGCAGGTTTCTTCCGTTGTCGCCTACGAGTGAAATATTCCCGCTGTGATGTAAAACATTAATTCATTCCTGTCATAAACTGACGATCTGTGATTTGAGCGAAATAATCTTGAAAGCCTCTCTATATCCCATTTCAAACCAAAAACCCAAAGAAGTATCTCAAACTTCTTCCGTACACTTTTCTCTAGTTTTATATTTTCATTGTTTAATATGTTTTGCAAAGCGCACAACCCGACCTTTGACATTATGACAATGTGCATTACTGTTGTATTTCAGGCGATGGCCGTGTATAAGAACTTAGCGGCTCAGCCGTCTGAGAAACCCACCATAAAAGAGCTTTCAGAAAACAAGAACACAAATGTCGATCGTCGCTACACATCGGGGGACCATGATGACTCGACCAAAATTCAATACGACATTGACCATATTCAGAAACCAAAGAGTGACTCTTGATCAAATGCAAATCAATTTCTGTGATTTTTATACTGAACAATCTCTGAGGACGATTTTCTAGAGAAAGACGATCAGGACGGAGATAGCATAGACAATGTACACAGATGTTCAACTGCCAGTGTCGGAGACTTGGATGGACGGTGGATCAACACCCAAAAGTCGAGGATACCACAGTGGGCGTGTCATGTTACTGGACGTCATGTTCAAAATGCTTTTTTTTTTTAATGTTATCGTTGCCAGGACTACTTCTGGGCATCCTTTCCTGAATATCTGGGATCCACTATTAAAGAGACCATGGAGCTCTCGTATCCACTGGAAGATCATAGCGCTCTCATTGTGATCGTATCTCAGTGGACACGAGAGTTCCGTAAAAGAGTACCCTGGCCCCGAGATTACAAAACATTTCTGAGTGACGACTCCATACTCAACTCAGAATGTTGTTCATAAAATGTCATGTGACGTCATAGCCTGAGAATGCTGTGAGTCAAGTAAAGGGTTATGATGTCACATGACGGTTTATTAACAAAGTTCTGAGTTGAGTATGGAGTCGACATTCAGAAAAGTTTCGTAATCTCGGGGCCTGGTCCTATGGCAGCTTGTGTATTTATCAGTCACCTAGCAGATCTTTATGAACCTCATGCTGTGCTTATGAAACTTTGAGTACAATTTCAGGCTCAAACTCCAATTGTATATTGGGATTTATGAGGAAAACCTTCAGTTGAGCATGAAATCGTACTGAGGATTATTTTGTAATCTCGGGACTGGAATTACATTTTGCCAAAGCTAACCCTTGATAATACATGTTGATCTTCCTGCAGGAAGTGATCAGAATGTACATATTCTAGCAGGGAGAGTGTTACATTCATAGTAGGATGGATTCTTATTTAATGTATTTTCCCGTGACATCTCGAACAGGCAACCGACTGTGATGTTTGTCCCCTATAATTGAGATGTGGCATTAAGTGTACTGTGTACAAATCTTGTGGTGAATGCATGGATTATGTGAATAAAATGTGGATCAACTATCAATGTGTGTTCTGTCCCATTGAAGATGCCATAATCGTGTCTACAGGTTATGTACTCAGATGAAATGTGCAAATAATGTTAATAATAATAGAGAAACACAAAATGAATGCTAACTGTACTGTATAATATTTTTCTAGCAACACATATGAAGGTTAATTAAAGCATTGGATACTGTCGCGCATATAGTCCGGCAGGTAATGTTACAAACCCCCGTTTGGTACCATTACTCAAAAACTAGTTAACACAGGCCACTCAAATTTGGCACAGCATTAGGAAATGCTTGTACACAACCAGATCCAAAATTACAACTTCGTAGATTGCCAAATAAAAATTGTTTATTTAGTAAACGTTATCTCAAGGGAAATTTAACTAAGAAATATGTGCATTTCATGAGAGATCGAGGTCATGATCATAAAGAAGAACCTATTAGTTTTCCTTTATATTATATGGTATCGTAGCAAATTGGTGAAAGATTCCCGCAGTGACGTTGAGCTCCATATTCACTCACTATTATATGGTAAGTTCATGAATTGAATCGCTATTGCATCGAAAGAGTCCAATTAATATTTCTTTCCATGTTTTGATACCATCCACGTGATGGCACATGGTCCCATGCATTGCATGGTTGACTGCTCAGGTTAAAGTGAAACTCGTTCGAGCTCGGCTGATACTTAGATGGGTGACCAATAACATGATGCTATCTAGGTTTCATACATCAGTAAATAACAACTTTTTTCAAACGTAGTTAAGTCTCATATCAAAATGTGTTTGTCCATTAATATATAACCATCCGTGATAGTATTACTTTAAATATTAACACTTTGTATCTATCACACTGTCATCATCCTCGAAAGCCCAAGCCATTATGACCACACTAACCTCCGTCAAATACCCTGGGATCACTGCCTATATAGAACTGTTTTGGCCGATGAAGAGCCAGTCCCACTAGACACGTGACTATTATCGACAATGTATAAAGTAAGTTCTAACTATAACATCAAATTGTCCTATGCTATCATAAAAATCTATATGGCATAGTTATAGACTAACATCTACTTAATGTAACTATGATAAATTTAATAGTAGCTAATAACTAAAGAAGGATCAAAGTGTCATGGAGGATTTTCTAATCTAAATTACTGACAATTAATTGTCTAACAACTTATAAAATGATAAATTTAATTACATATAAATATATTCTACAAAGTGTCATCTATCTATTAACACCAATATTGTGTTCATATCATAATTAGTCGCTGAAATATACTATTTTGAATATGGTGGGGTGCAGCTAAAGATATATGATATGTTTACGAAATATGCTAAAAACTTATATTTGTGTAACGAAAAGTTGAAAACAAATGATGGTGGTGGGGGGTTTGGGGGTCAACTAAACAAACCACCAATCGACAATGTATAAAGTAAGTTCTAACTATAACATCAAATTGTCCTATGCTATCATAATAAACTATATGGCATAGTTACAGACTAACATCTACTTAATGTAATTATGATAATTGTAATAGTAGCTAGTAAGTATATAAGAAGACTTAGTGTCATGGAGAATTTTCTAACCTAAATTACTGACTATTAATTGTCTAACAACTTATACAATGATACAGTTCATTACATATAAATATATTCTAAAAAGTGTCATCTATCTATTAACACCAATGTTGTGTTCATATCATAATTAGTCGCTGAAATATACTATTTTGAATATGGTGGGGTGCAGCTAAAGATATATTATATGTTTACGAAATATGCTGAAAACATTTGTGTAATGAAAAGTTATGTCCTACAAAGTGTAAGCTATCTGTTAACACCAATATTGTGTAATATCTTGATTAGTTGCTATACTAAGGTATGCTAGTTTTAAATTAGTAGGGGTACATCACAAAATACTAATTTTGACAAAAGCGTAAAATATGCTCTACAACTTGTGTTTTTTATTATGAAAAAGTTCTATATAGCTGTATTAATCTCTTAACACAAATATAAATGTTAATATCTTGATTAGTAGCTGATGTATAGTAGTTTGAGAATAATCGCAAAATACGAATTGGCAATTTTGACAAAATAAGCGTAAATTATGTTCAGTAACATATATTTATGTACTGAAAAGTTTCAAAATCGTTCTTACTTATATTCTACTAAGTGTCCTCCATTTGTTAACACTAATATAATGTTCATATCATGGAATTAACATGTTATAGGACATTTCGTTAAAATTCGTATTTTTGAGATGCACCCCACCATGTTCAAACTAGCATAATGTTGTCAATTGGTATGTTGAAATGTATCCTCAAACATGTTCAAACTAGTATACCTCAGATACTAATCAAGATAATTAACATGATATAATTAACGTAAATGATAGCTTATTACTTATACTTTGTAGAATATAACACTTATATATAGAACTGATTTATAATCCAAATATATGTTGATTAAAGCCCTGTGAGTTCTTGGACTATGGAGTCACTCGCGACATCAACCGGAGTGCGGCCATCATGGTCCATACCTTCCAGGTCGGCTCCATGCCCAATCAGCAGCGACAGAATGCTTTGGTTTCGTAGGGATGCTGCTGCAATGTGTAGTGGTGTCTGATTTGCTTCATTGGTGATATCAACATTAGCATTGTAGTTCAGCAAGACCTGGACCGACTTTTCAAAAGTTGTCTTTATGGCCAGATGCAGAGGCGTGTTGCCCTGCTTGTCAAGGGCATCCACATCTGCTCTGCAAGAAAGCAAAGTTTCCATAATATTGGGACGTCCCAGTTCTGCGGCCAGGTGTAATGGGGTCTTGCCAAAAGTATCAGCAGCATCAACATTGACTCCATGCTGCAGGAGTGTCACAAGGGCCTGATGGTTGGAGTACTGCACGGCTAGATGCAGTGGTGTCTTCCCCTGATCATCTGCAGCATCAACATTGACTCCATGCTGCAGGAGTGTCACAAGGGCCTGATGGTTGGAGTACTGCACAGCTAGATGCAGTGGTGTCCTTTTCCAAACATCTGTAGCATCGACATTGACATTTATGTCAGCTCTATGTTCCAGAAGTATATTTGCAGACTCTGCGTATCCACTATACATGGCTACGTGTAGTGGTGTCCTTCCTAGTCTATCCATGGCATTGACTTCAGCCATGTTCTTTAACAACACATGAACAGTGTCCGAGTACCCACCACAAGCTTTGTGCAGGGCAGTTTCTTTGCTTTGGTCAGTAGCATAAACATCAGCTCCATACAAAACCAACAGCGTCACTGTGTCACTGTGGCCACCTGTTGATGCCGCCATGATTGGTGTTCTGCCAGTGGCATCCGAGGCGTTAACATCGGCATTGTTCGCCAGTAACACATCGACGATGTCAATGTACCCCAATTCTGATGCAGAGAGTAGTGCTGTATTCCCTTTGGCATCCTTGCTTGTTATGTCGGCTCCTTGAGCCAGCAAAAGTAGCACAACGTCAGCACTCCCGGATTCTGCTGCCCAGTGTAATGGTGTCTTCCCTTGACTGCTAACAGTATTGGCTGCGGCTCCATGTCCCAGTAAGATCTGAGCGCTCGCTACCTGACCATACGCTGCTGCTCGACATAGAGGTGTCTGGTCCTCTTCATTAACAGCAGTCTGCATAGTTGTCATTTTCAACATATCCATGATTTGCTTCACATCGCCAAGAAGATTTCCTTTGGCTGCTTCGTGGAACAAGGTCTGTCCGTTTCTGTCAACGACATTCACAGAAGCTCCATTATCAATCAGATAGGTAACAATGGATTTCCCTCCACTAGCAGCAGCATTGAGAAGAGGTGTTCTTCCGTAATTATCCGTGGCGTTGACATCAGCATTGAGTTCAACCAACATGCTAACGAGAGCTAAATGGTTCTCTTCCTTGTCTTGACTGGATACTGAAGCAGCATGAAGTAACGTACCATTTGGTCCAATTTTCATTTGGTTATATACGCGATTAGGTCGATTCCATAGTTCCGTGGCAAGCTTCAAACATCCGCCTTCGAAGACCCTGTAAGCAGTATCCCACGTATTGTCAAGGCAGGCTCCTTGCTCGAGCAAGAACTCCACAATGTGCTCGTGACCCATGGAACCAGCCTCTTGAATAGGAGTGTTGGATCCATCAGAAGATCCTGTTGCTTCTATGTCGGCTCCGAGTCTGATACATTCCTTTACACAGATTAAATGTCCTTCTGTGCACGCTTCCAGCAGAGGGGTGAGCTCTGTACTACATGTAGCATTGATATCTGCCCCACAGTTGACCAGGTACTGGAGAAGATTAGCATGACCAACACGGCAGGAAAGACACAATGCGTTTTGAATGCTATCATGCCCCACCTCACTCAGAACAACATCAACTATGCGTTCATGGCCAAATATGATTGCAGTATTGAGCAGTGTGTGGTTATACACTGATCTATCATTGATCCTGTGGTCCAGAACATTGAAGCGGAAGAACATGCTTCGGATGGATTGTTTAATGTTTGGATAAGACCTGAATATTGACTTCAAAGCCCTAGCATTTCCAGATTTGCAGCAGACGAGCAGTGCGTTTCGAACTTCAGTATAAGCATACACATTTTCCTGGAGAATGTGATCACAAAATATGGAATCTGGATTGAGTACAGACCAATGCAAAAGTGTTCCTGTGTACTGCTTGTCCACATGGCATATATTGTGAGATGAATTGTATCTCGAAACTTTCTTCATTGATGTAAATAATTGCTCGACAAACACGTCATCGGCCAAAGCTTGATGGAGGCAAACGGTTGCAAATTCGCGCCGAGCAAGCAGAGATACAAATCTGTCAATCATGAGATGGTGATGACAATCCCTCAAGACAACCTTAAACGTCTGACTGCAATGTTGTGTAGTTGGCCCATGTTCTGAAGATAGTGTGATCCTCACCATTTCAAACAACACACGTGTCGGACAATGTTCTAGAAGGAACTCGGGGTTTGTCCTCCCAAGTTCATATACGACACCATCCTCAATCAGTTGATGCGCGAAGGAATAATGACGTTGTCTACTGCATTGAAGGAAACAGCCCACTAATGATGGGGCTAACCGTTTTGATTTCCTAATGAATGCAAACATGTCTGATGATTTCGTCCACGTCTTGATCATGTCCAAGTCCGGATCTGTTTCTCTGAGCTCTGTGAGGTTCAAGACTCCACCTTTCAACAGAACAAGCAGCAGAACGGAAAAGGCATCAAGCTTGGAATTTGCCATTCTGCTGATACTTTCTTGCAAACACGTTTTAGGTTTTCTAAGGAATTTCGTCGGATTGTCACACCATTCACTGGACTGAAACAATAAACCACAAGACAGCGGGAAGCCAGAGATAGAGTTGTTCTCTACAAATTGTCTAAGCTTCTTTGATACTTTCACGCCGTTCTGTTCAGAATTCATCTTTAGAAAAGCTCGTTTTTCCTTATAAGATAGTCCAATGTTTGACAGATCGACAACAATACTTTCTTTGAATAGAGACAGTTGACGCATAGCTACGTTTGACATAGCATCGTGAAATATTTGTTTTCTGGATGTGAAGATTATTTGAAGCCTGCCTGACATTAAACATCCTTTTAGATTCTCAAAATCTTCAATCCAGTGCTGTAGATCTGCTGCCGAGTACACGGTTTTTCCGAACACGTCATCAATTAGGACTAATGTTTTCTGGCGCCATGTTCGGTATAATTTCAGTTCTGTCAAGTTGGTGACCACCATGGGTCTAAGCCTGTCTTTGCCATCTCTCAACAGCCGCAGCGCTATGCTGGTCTTTCCGGATCCTTCCTCTCCTATAATGGTCACGTGACCACCGTACTCCAAGCGATATTTGGCGGTCTCGTATCCATTGGTTTGTATGAACTCTGTGACCCTTGACATGAGATTCTCGGTAAGAGCTGTAGACAAAAGTAAAATACGAGTTACATCCACACTGTTCATGCACAGTTAATGTGTGTGTGTGTGTGTGTGTGTGTGTGTGTGTGTGTGTGTGTGTGTGTGTGTGTGTGTGTGTGTGTGTGTGT
>JAUTBV010127937.1:0-12419 GCA_032361325.1 Lepetodrilus fucensis | reverse complement strand
ATTTTTGCCGTCTTTAGGTATGACGCTGCCGGTAGGCAAACTGGGTTTGCCAAACCGACCTTCCGCACTCCGTGGCATAGCGCTCGAAGGTTTACGCTACGTAACGGAGTCGGTACATATCAATAGTGAACGGTTATGATTATGTTTTATAATCGTATACTAGTATAGCCTTAGTTAAGAGTATTTGCATATTAATGATTAATGTAACAGTTTCTTAACTATAGTGATCGTCAAGAAACTGTTACATTAATCATTAATCATCAATCATCAATATGCCAATAATCTGAATTTAAAACTATTATAAAACATAAAACATAATCATAACCGTTCACTATTGATATGTATTTGTTCTTTTGGTGACAATAGAGATTTCTGATTAAGTTAGAACCATAAAATAGACTGTTTTAGTCAGTTTCCGTCATAAAGTATTGAAATGATAATTAGCTGTAGTAGATAGAGATCAAATATATTATGTGTATGTTATAAAATTAAGATTTAGTTCGTGAAAATGTAAACGGTTACCAATTTCTTCTGCTGAAACCTCGACAGCCCAGTGTTCCATTGTAAAGAAATTGATGCATATTATATAATATAAACTGGTACTGCTCGTCAAGAAACTGACATTGTATCGGTAAAGAAACACTTCTCGCTGTGTCCGAGTTCCATAACAGTGCTTATGTCCCATTTACGGAAACTGCAAAATATTTAAAAACTATGCGTTTTTTAATCGTACAGTTTTTGAAAGAAAAACATTTTGGAATGAGATATCGAGCATTGAAAATCGCGTATGATTTTCAATGCTCGATATCTCATTCCAAAAACTTATTTCAAAAACTGTACGATTCAAAAACGCATAGTTTATAAATATCTTGCAGTTTATAAATATCTTGAAGACTCACATCACAATATCTCTCAATTTGAGCCCTATGCCATATATTGGATGCGGGTAACTGCAGTTATACCCTCATGCGGTTCTCCCCTGTGGAGTATGGAATACCTCGTGGAGTTGAGATGATGAGTCCGAATAAATTACAAAAACACCATTGACATTTACACATAATTTATGCATGGCAAGTAACCACAAGTTTTGATAATGACATACATGTATACACCAAAACAGCAAATACAGGCCAAAACGTCTTAACGTCTGGCAAGATAGTGTAATGAACGATTCATACTGATACTGCCAACAGCAACAAACAGGAACTAGTAACTTGTTACAAAAACAAAATATATATTGCCGATAACAAATACGAGGAATCGAATAATTAATTACTCATCGATAACCTGAACATTATGAACAAATGTACATGCTTTCAAGCACGTTATTTACATTATGACAATCATATAACGAGATAACTACACGTATAATGCATTGCTAAGATAGTTTTTGCATAGGTAGGCCCTACTACATATTAGGCCAAATATTCTTAATCAGTTTACGCTGGACTACTACGAAAATACGCAAAATTCATTGGCCCTCAACTGAGTATAGGAATGTAAATAGTTAAAAACGGAATAGACCATTTCCTAGCAATCCTTAGAGTGATGAAAAGTCCTTCATAAAATCCATCATATTGCTAAACATTTTCAATTCAAAAGGAATAGAAATGTATATTGATATATATTTACATACTTATACGATTACACACAAAGCAGGAAGAATGCCTGTAAACAATATTGAATGTAAATTTGAAACAGCATGTTCTGTTACCTACATCTGAAGGATTGAAACCAGTACGATTAGAAGTACGATTAGAGTCCTATGTCCCGTAGGATCGTAGCTACGATAGTCGTAAAGGAACCGTGAACACCAGCAGTGAATTTGCTTGACAAACTCGGCGATTTACGTTCTGAAATAAAACCTTATCGTTTATATATGTGCTTGCGCAAGAAAAGCCAAATCGCAATGTTTGTTGCCCTGGACGAATCCAGAAAGAATCTGTTTATATAGTTTATTTATTTTATTTTTGTCACCGCGGATCATGCTGGTCTCTGGAGTGCAAGGATCTTAACGCTAACATGGAGTTACGAATCGCTTAGGGTTACGAATGTAGTTACGACTCGCATAGGGTTACGATCGTTCTGTGGAACTGAATCTAATAATTGACCCTAATTGTAACTATAGACTAGCACCCAAAAGTTCCTCCTTCAACAAACCATATATTTTTCATTGCATTCTGTAATAATTTGATTAGTAAAACTGAATACAATTAGCTTTAGGACCAATATTGGGAATATTACAATTCAGGGCAACTATTACGGCTATTCAGGGCAAAGTTTATTACAATTCAGGACAGAAATTACAATTTGGGTCGATAACATCAAATATAGCATGGCTCTACAGAAGGGGCGTCACTGTTAAATAATACATGATTCTGAGCCTCTGGGCCCATGCTGGGCTACTCACTATGTATGTATATATCAAGGTTCATCAATATTCAGTAGCCTTTATGTTCCTTTATGTTCCTCAGCAATATGGTTTTCAACTATCAACAATCATAACCAATACAACAAATGATAAGAAAAGCTAGAATAAATAACAATCTCTTGAATGCATTATTAGGTATGTTTGTAATTAGCAGCTTGACCTGTACTGTATTGATACATATTTTGTAGAAAATCTTGGTAAATACTTTATGGAACACATTTTTCTTCTACATTTCATGATTTTTACAACCTTATAACTAAATGCAAAAATTCATAAATGTTGCATCATTGATACAGATTCTGTTAATATAGATATCACAAAATATTTTGACTAAATATTATTTTATACAGATGGGCATTAGTATCTTGAAGAAGTGTGTCAGAACATTCTAAGTTCCATTTTGTACCTCATTATAAAATAAAGATTTATTCAAAATATTTGGTTATAGCAAGATAGACATAATCTTTACCAATAATGCAACATTACTGACATTTTATGTTTGGTTAGGTCATACAAATTCCCCCAAAACAATATTTTACAACAAAAAATAAAAATTATTCTATGAAGTATATCTAAGTATTACAGATATTCTCCAAAATAGGTATCTGAATGTAGGTCATGCCAAATTAATAAAGCAAGCAATAAGCTTACATGCCATAACAAAACAAATCACAGTGCCAAACTACCATAAACTCGCTGTAGCCATTGTAAAGTGCGGAATGAAGAAGAATCTCTTTAAAATAAATGCACTTTTGAAAACATATTTAGCCTCAATTTCCCAGAGGTCCATACATGTTAAAGTGACACGAATAAATAAATGTAGCACTATTGAAACCAATTTAATTGGTTCCAATAAAAACAAAATACTATTTATGCTAAAATGTTATTCAAGGTAAGAAACTACTGTATATCCAATTAAATCTGATTTTTTTTTTATGGTAGCAAAACTGAGAGAGTAATATTGGTTGGTAACATTATGTGTAGTGTATCAAATATTATGGAATAGAAATATTGGCCTATAGCACGCATGGCAACAGACAATTATTGTGCTTTCAGTGGAAAACAACTTCAAGCCCAGGTTTTGGGGGCTGGGTTCAACCTAGGCAATTAAATCGACCCCTGGACAAATAAATCTTGAGAATTTCTGCGGATGAAATTGCCATATTTTACTGAAATAAATGCCTCATTGTACATGCAAAATATTAACCTAAATATGTATGTTTTCCACGGTCTATGGTTCCACCATGGGAATCCAAAATTAAGTCTCTTAAAAATGCTTTTAAATTCCTATTAATAAAACAGACATGGCTTATTTATGTAGACCTACACCATTCTTGATTATTTTCAATATTAAACCATTACTGACACCAATGGAATTATAGAACTTCATGAACTAGTTTAATATAACACTAAGGAAATAATTGGGTTGTGGGATCTGTAAACCAGAGAATCAAATAACTATGACCTATTTTTTTTAAATATCAAAATTTCATGTATGTAATTATTTGTTTGGCTACCACGATTACCCTAAATATTCAAACCTTCTAATAATTCAAACATCTAAATTGAAAATAATGTTTTTATGAACATCACCATTTTTATTTAGAGTCAAGAGACTTCAAAGCAGACAGGCCTACAGACATGGCAGACTTTAAAGACCTCCTAGGCTTAGCAGAGTGTCAAACAGACAAACCCTAGGCCTAGCAGTGTCAAGCAAATCTGGCCCCGAGATTACGAAACTTTCTGAGAAACATTTCATACTTAACTCATGAATTTATTTCATGTCACATCATAGCCTGAGAATGCTGCGAGTCTAGGGTTATGACGTCACATGATGTTTTATGAACAAAATTCTGAGTTTCGTAATCTCGGACACTGTCCTAGGCCTAGCAGTGTCAAGCAAACATGTCCTAGGCCCAGCAGAGTATAAAACAGACCTTTCCTATGCCTAGCAGTGTCAAAAAGACAAGGCCTAGGCCTAGCAGGGTGTCAAGCAAATAAGAGCATCAAGCGTTTTGAACACATGATTTTCATTCATCAATAACAATTGGACTTAAAAGAAAATTAAAAATCAAGAAAATAGTTACCATCTATTAGAGCTACTAAACGTAATGAAAGCTGTATGTTTTATTAATTATGCACATCAACTGTTGACCAACACTGCTGAAATACGATCAATGCATACCAAACAAACACATTCTTTTAAAAAATGTTTTGAATCGCAACAAAAATAACACAACATTAGTGTCCAGTTCTTACATTATGTGATATATAGGTTTGTAAAGCGTTGTCATTCGGTGGAAACACAGTTCTCATAGACATCGGCATGAGCTATCTGTCGCGTATTTACAAATGAAAAACTCCTTGTACATGAATGATGGCTGAATGAGTCTTGAACGATCATGTGAAATAAGCTTGTTCCCTGTTTTTAACAAGTCACTCATGATTTTAAATGAAAGTAGTTAATGGTGGGCAATAATGAGAATAACGAAAATAACAGGTAACACACCCATGGCACAAACACCCTCATATTGAAAGCTCTGCATACCTGCTTGAAACAGAGGATCATTCTGATCACCCTGGGATTCGAACCCGAGTTGCTGGATTGTGAGTCCAACGCTCTACCGAATGAGCCAAAGGGGTAACCCCTCTGGCCGAGACCAGTAGCAGCATCTTATATCACACCCGGCTACATGCTCAAAAGACATTACCAGGTTTCAATGGTTTGGCAAGCATTTCGACTACCTTGGCAGGGTTCTTCTTTTGACCAACACTTCGCCCGGGCGGCTACGACTGATGAGACTTTATCGATACACACACGGCCTGCCTGCGAGCACTCTCCACTATGAGGAATATGTCACGGGGTACCACGAGAGTACAGAGCGAGAACATGGCTCGTACGAGTTCACGTTGCTTGAGCTATTGTGGTTTACCTCGGGATATGCATGATTGCTGTGGAAGGAAGAGACACTGTAGTAAGCAGAAGCAGCGGCGGGAGACTTGGATGCGACGAAGTCGGACGACGACGATTGCGACGAGAGCTGGTACGCTTGCTTCGAGAGCCGACCCGCGTCGGGCGCCAATGTTGCGGCCCCACAGGCAGAGCTGGAGTCTGTGTAGCTTGTCACGTCACCGAACGTTGACTGGATTTTGTCCCGGGGCGACACGGAAGACGGCGGGGTGATGCCGTACGAGTCTACGGCTGCGGTTGGCATGGAGACAGAGAGTGGCGCCGTGGTGTAATCCGGCAGGGAGGTCGCGGGGTAGTGGCTGTTGGTCGGCGCTGCCGTGCCTTTGGCCGAAATGTACGCGGATTGCTGATCCTTGTACGCCTCGCTTCCGGGCGGAGTCAGCATGTTGACCGGCATGTCGCCATAGTAGTTTGTGGCGGCCGCGGTCGGCGGTCGCGTGTTAGTGCGAATGACCGACTCCCTGTTGGCGTATATGGTTCTGAGAAGATTCGAGGCCGGGAGGACCTCGCCGGAGTTTGCATTGGGTTGAGAACCGATCCACTGAATGGTGGACTTCTTTTGGCTGGGCTGTCCTCCGCCGTATCGTAAATGCTGACCGGAGTCGCTTTGGTTTGTGACGGAAGGCAAGTGTCGACTCATCGCAGCCTCCAGTTCTTTCACGGAGCTTGGAGTAGCCGAACTATTGCAGTCCATTTCCTTCACCCTCTTCCAATCTGACTGGCCTTCACCATGGACTGACTGACCTGACCGACTGGACGATGATGACGTCTTCAGAGACAGGTCCTGGGGAGCCGAGGTCATCGTCATGGCGATCGGACTTCTAGACGCGGGGGACAAATCGGTGGCAGCGCTACTGACCACAAACTCGCCAAAGTCGTCGTCGCCGATGACGCGCTGACACGACGTCATCATGCCACTCTCTTTGTCCGTGACATGGTCCTCCGGTTCGAACTCTTTCTTTCTTTTCCTGGGTTTCTCCATCTTGCGTCGGCTGAACTTCGCGTCTCTTACCGGGTCCAGTCTGTCAACGGAAGCAGGCGTAGCATCACCTGGAAACCCGCCGACTCCATGGCCAGACTTGGCACCAACAGACTTGTCTCCCCCTTCCACTGCGGCATTGGACGGAGATTTCAGTTTGTCTGGATTCTGTCGCCCATCTTCTCCAGTCTTGGCACTGTTCTTTCCATCTCTTCCACCAGAACCACTGCCATCTATAGAAAAACAAATGGTTCAAAATTAAAGGCATACAATCACGGTTTGTTGACTTATTTCATGGTCAAACATATGTTACCTGAAAGTATGCACATTTGATTTGCTTACACACATATATTGGGTGCCAAGCAACATTTCCTGAATGCCCAACTGGTTTTCAATATTTTCCTTATTAAATTTTTATTATTTTTATCTCCACGTATGGAAAGTCGTGAGATAAAAACTAAATAAAATATTGAAAACCAATAGGATATATAGAAAATATAGCATGTTACCTAATATACTGTGTAGACAAACCAAATGCATATACTTTTAGGCAAAATATTTTTGACCATGAAATATACCAACAAATATTTTGATTGTTGATTTAATGGTGTGTTTTTTACGCATTATGAAAATAAGAAAAGATGACGACAATGATAATGTTGCATGTATGTTTACAAGTTTCTGACAACTATGCAATACACATGATAAATTCACCAAATGCCAATACAGCGAAGTTTAGTTTGACATAGTACCCACAGGCAAATTCAGGAGCATGGTATACTAGCTATTTTGAGGGTTTCAAGGGCGATACAGTGTCATACCAGTCCACAAGATTCCCTTTTTCTTGAGGTGAAGGTGACTGGTCAAATTAGTTATCATATTAATTAATATCGAACATTATTATATTTCTTTGACAATATGCAGATTTTCAAAATATTGTAATAATTACTTATATTTTTAAAACTATATAAAACAAATGTTTAAAAGATTTGTGAACTTGTTGAAGTAGCATAATGTATCAAAATGACGTAAAACAAGATCATCATAAAACTCAGTGCTAGTGATGAAGAACATACCTCATTGCTATCAAACCACATAGACAACCCAGTTCATCGTGATTTCTCAAACACATTCTTCCACCCCAATATAACAACGTACACTGGCTTGGGCTTCACGAAAGGTTTGTCCAGGTGGGTAGGGCTTAAATCAAGGTTTATGCCACAATTTATGCCCACACTACACTACTACCCTTGCGTGAAACTCATGCCTGAGACGTCACCACATGCAACTGCAGATCACCCAATCATGCCCCGAGATTACTACATTATTTTGAGCAATATTTCATGCTCAACTCAAAATTTATTTCATAAATCCCCCATTTAATATAACTGAGCTTGAGCTTGAAATCGTACTCAAAAGATTTCATAATCTAGCGGCGAGGGTATCGTTTCTCGAAGCTCTCATATCTACTATACGAGACCATAAGGACTGTCGTAGCGATGGAGATTGTGCACTTACGAGAGAGTTATGGTCTCATAGTGGATATGAGAGTTTCGAGAAACGACACCTTGATGTTACCACTTGGCCAAACCTATTGTGACAGCTCGCTTCAGATAAGTGTTAGGATACGAGGACAACCAGAATTGATTTTTATATTGAAAGAATCTTGAAAAGTCAGCCTAAACCCAAATTCAAAAATAATAAAAATTTAAATCACAAAAATAAAAAAATAAAAATCACAGTGAATAACACAACCCAAAATGTCAGGCAGCATTTTGCTTTCTTTCAATGAAAACTTTCAGTCAGCATGTGTCCATTGCGACTTAACTTCAACCCTCAATATATATACCCGTACGGATCTTCCTTCGTACTGTGTACACGGTCGACATTTTCAAAGTGCAATGTGATGGGCTGGCAAGTGCTATAATAAAATGTCAATAGCGGCGCATCGACTTCAAATTTTACCAATCGTTGTAATGTCAAAGGTCATGGTCTGCTTCATAGCCCTGCAATCCTGTCAAGTAGTGTTCGAGATACGAACACAAACCAGGACTGGATTGGTCGCTTACCAATGCTGAAAACACTGAATGGTTTTGCTAATGTTAATGTTGTTGGTGTTTACATCTGCATCCAGCATAGCTGATATAGCAGACAGGGGTATTTAAAAAAAATATATATATAAACCCTGATTTTCAAAAATATATATAAACAATAATAAATTTTTTAATATTTTTTTTAAATTTAATTAATTAAAAATGAACACACTGTTTCATCAAATGAATGAAGACACACACTTTTCGTAACCTGTGCGGTCTGCTTCCACCAGCGAGGTGATACAGAGACAGAACAGTGGCGTCACACATCTACGGACACTCTCAACTGTCATCTTGCTTACGCCACTGGTTTCAGTAGGTGCCAGAGTAGCAAAAGTAAGAGGCAAAAGACCTGCATAAATCATACTTTCATCTACAAAGTAGTATCAACAAGATTGAAAGTAGACAAAATTAGGGAAATAGATGGATAATTTTGTATCAACAAGATTGAAAGTAGACAAAATTAAGGAAATAGATGGATAATTTTGCGGGTCGCTGGCACCTATTGAAACCACTGTTACACAGATGCGTTCCTTTAGTTTGGAACAGTTTGAGTATGGACAGGACAGTTGAAAGTAACGTCCCCAAGGTGGAACATCAATAAGCAATCTCAGTTTCAAATACACGTAGACTACTCATATGCAAGTCAAATGTGAACGCACATAGTGTATAATGCTATTAAAATGCTTATCACAGCCACCAGAATACTTTACAGTGGTTGTAACAAACACACAACTCCAAAACAGATAAGAGCACATTATTAGCACTACAGCTCCTCAAATAATAGCAGTGTATAAAACTCCAGCAATTTCACTGCCAGACATGAGGACTTGTAAGTCTGAGAAGTTACCCGTCCTCATACATGTTGGCCAGTGATCGATGATATACATCTTGAAAAACAAACAAAAAGTAACATGTCATGTGGGCGTGTAAGGATAAAATGTTACCAGTCCTCGCTGAAAATAACCTGTCGCGGGCGTGCGGACGGGCTCTATTTCGAACACTAATAATAGTCAATGTTATTTATGCACGTCCACCTCTGACAGGCACGTGTATGTTCTGCACGTATTGGCGTACTCCGAACTGGCTTATTGGGAGCGTTGCATACCTGGATCTGAACTCAGCTCTCCAGTGGTGCTGTGGTGGTCCGACACATCTGACGTGGACGCTCGCTTCCCACACAGCTGCCAGGTATCCAATAGCGACCTCTCACTCTCTACACCACTGAAACAATGCAAACCACACGGTTACATTGACCAGGCCGCTAGATTACCAAACATTTATTTTTTTCCCCCTCCAAAAAAAACATACAAAATTTCAGACTAAGAATTAGTCTGTGTCACACCTTGTTCTCACCCAAATACTCCTATTCAAAATATCCCCATAGAGCAGTAGAAGAAAGTCTAGATTTCTGGAGAACAACCATAATTACCATGAAGATTCGAACAGGAGAAAATAATTAAATGTGTAGCTGTTCGAATTATTAGAAAAATCAGAAACTTTTAAATGAGCAGTATTACAATAATTAGGGAAAGTATGATTTGAAAACAAATTGGTCATGTTAGTATTTTTATAGCCGAAATTTGTTGCCGATTAATTTAGGTATTATAATTATTTATTTATTTTTATTACATGTATTTATTATTACAGTATTATTATTATTAGAGAATTACAGGTTACTTGAGAATCGTATCGTTGTCAATAAATTTCTTAATTTCAGAGCCCAGCAATTTACATAAATAATCGAGGCCCACCAATCTATGGATTTACCAAAATAAGTATAAAAGTATAAAAATATACAAATAATAGATATTCTGTCCAGTATGGGCTACCATACCTTAACACATAATTGATGGCAATGATATTTTGGTCTTCAATGCTCTTGGAGTTGAAGAGCGTGGTGGCACACGTCTGTATCCACACGTATCCGCCATGTCGGTTCAGGATGCGGTAATACTCAGATAGCACTTGGCCTTTAGCTAACACTGCAGTAGAAAAGGAAAACGTGAAAAAAACAAATTTTAATACAAGTTAAACAAAAATAATTTGATCCAAATTCCTATGATAATGGGAAAATATATACCAGTACTACTCATTCAAGAAAAGATATGGAAGCGAAAAAAATATGTGGAATAGCAGTACATGTATTTATGTCACAGGTTTGCACAGAACAAAAGTCACTAACAAGGTCATTATTATGTTCTGATAAATTTGGCAATTCTTTTTCTAATCTAAAAAATATAATTTTTTCAATAATTAATTACATACCTCTTGACAATGGTGGGAAATAGGGTCAGTCTATGTATATATCAAACAAGCATCATCACACTTTAACTAAAGGGCAAACCTGTACTGTAATACTTATACTATATAAAGAAAGGCCGTACTCTATTCCTTAATTAACAAATATCTGTTGTCATAATTTCTCATGATTCATACACAACATATTCACCTGCTGATATTATTACAAATCTTTACTCTAATAACTACAATGAAAGCAACCTTGGATTTAAATTTTATTAAAATGACCCATGTATTCTTAGACATTGCGTTCGTCGGTCACGATCTGTGCATAGAATGTGTGTCACGGTCTTGTCGTGATAATATGTGTGTGTGAACCAGTCAAAGAGCAACTGTGTACTAAAAGTACTTTGTTAGTGCTACAGTAGGTTGATAAAGGTGTAATACACAATATATCCCTCCAGGGTGTACACTCAAACTATAACATGTGTCTCTTGTTTTCTCGTAATACACTGTCATGTGAGCTTTGAGTATATTATCAGGAGTGTGTTATTACATATTGTGTGTGTTACTAACAATTGTCCTTGCATTATTAACATTTGTCCATGTGTTATTAACATTTTTCTATGTATTAACATTTGTCTGTTTATTATTAATAGGGGCAAATGTAATAACACATGAATGTGTGTTTGCTGGGTTTTTTCAAACATCATTTCAAAATATTCAAAGTCTATAAAGACAAAATCAATTGCCGGGATTCAAACTCTCGAACTCTCGCATTTCTAGCGCTCTAGTCGACTACGCCACTTTGCTGACGAAAGCCTAACCTAAAGTAGGCAACTGAATGAATCACTCTTAAAATCCCAGCACATACATGTATTAAATATATATACATGTATATTATAATTTGTATACAGACTTATTTGTGTCGTGATATATGATATATTCAGAAGATATAAAAATTCTTCAATTAAGGCATAATTTCCAGAGGTACAATACAATATGGATATCGGAAATGTGAGTTAGTGAAAACTTACGATCTACGTGGGCTTTCCTCAGTTTATACAGGTCAGCAGCGTGACAGAAGTCGTACAACAGCCCCCCAGTTAAGTCCTCCGATGTTATATCCATAAGATCCGATATCCTTGAAGAGAAAGAGAAAAAAATAGGAAGATCCATCATTATCTATTGGTCATATAGGTCTTGCTCGTATATCACTGCAACTTGTCCTCTTAGGGCAAGGGGTAACTCTACATCCATAGCACTATGTTGCAGTAAACCTGCAAGCACCGGCTGGTACTGACAGAGGATGGTACATGTATCTACATTGCCACTGTATAGAAAGCTCATCCTATCCATAGTGTGTCGGAAATGTAACTTTCGCGAATATTGATGCCGGGCCCCCAGATCCGGATTTGAACGCGGAACCTTTGGCTTCAAAGTCCAAACATTCTACCATTGCATTACCATATTAGACATGATAGACGACTCGTAAATTCTGGCGGTTTCACTTTTTTTCTTTTTTTTTGAATTGGGGTTTAAAGGCATAATATCACGGTTGATAAACATGCATAATCGGACAAACGAATTTCGATCTGAGACTAATTACGCTTGATTTATCCATCCGAAAGTTGTTATTTAGTGATGTACTTATCCCCCGGCACTCGATAGTTATAAAACAAATAATATTTTATATTAAATAGG
>JAUTBV010127936.1:0-27739 GCA_032361325.1 Lepetodrilus fucensis | reverse complement strand
CAAGCGTAATTAGTCTCAGATCGAAATTCGTTTGTCCGATTATACATGTTTATCAACTGTGATATTATGCCTTTAACTCCCTGCGGAGTATATAATCCAAACTGTCAGTTAAGGTTCTTCATAATTCCATCTCTTTCTACCGGATACCCATTCATAATTGGGAGGACTGGAGCAGTGTGGATCTAAGCGCTTTCCTCAAGAGTGCTACATGATGGCATGAGCTTGGTTCGAACCCGAGACCTCCGGGATATGAGGCAAACCCGCTACCTTTAGACCATCGACTCCACATTCTGTGTTCTGTGCGTGTTCTGTGAGTCTCAGACCTGGCTTACTCGGGTTATCGTCTTTAGAATTATCGTGTTTTACAAAGCATCAATTGTTGGAATTAATAACCTATAAATTCAATACAAAGTTATTTAATGACTAACAGAAAATTATGCTAACTTAGCACGCTATGAGGTAAGTTTTGTAACAGTAGTAATAATATAAACAACAGACGTAGCAGTATTATTAGGTGTAGGTGTAATATGATGAGGAGGTTAAGGTGATGAGTAGTAGTAGTAGTAGTAGTAGTAGTAGTAGTAGTCAGTCTGTGGTCACTCCCCACCCCCGGGGTTGTCGCACAGCGTGCCACGTGACTCGCGTCCCTATGACTGAGATGACTCACATTGGTAGTCCCCTAAAGTCCTCCTTCATTTCACGTTCATTTCCCCTCAGTGTCCCCTTCAATGTGTCCTCCCTAGGGACCCTGGCATGGAGCTCGGGCGGGGAATATAATTAGACAATTTAAGGAACAAGAAGAACTTTAGCATGACGCATATCTGGACCTGTATGCTGTGAGAAAGAAATAGTAGTAGTGGTAGTAGTAGTGGTAGTAGTAGTAGTAGTAGTAGTAGTAGTAGAGGAAGAAGTAGAAGAAGAGGATCAAGATCATCATCAACAACAACAACAAGAAAACAAGAATAAAAACCAATAACAATTTAGTTAAGTAATTCATTGTATTTACTTAGTCGTGAATGGTGCTTATATTATTAGCACACTACTTCAGTTGTACCTTTTGATAGATATTCGTGCTGACTCTCAATACAACATTGGGGCGTATATAGTAGTAGTAGTAGTAATAGTAGTAGTAGTAGTATTTGTATACACAGGAGGAGAAGCAGGACGGCCAGTAGTTCAGTGACGCAAGTCAAGGTGTGTTTGACATTGTTTGAAACGCCATTGTCTTCTAAATAACTCAACGTAACCTGCACATGAAGCATTCATAATATGTCTGTGATCAGCCATGTTTCACCACGACTGCGCTTGGCACCAATGGGCAGCACGTCTCACTACCGATAATGTTTACTACGAGAATGGCTAAGCGTGCAATATGGCTTGATTCGTATTGTCCATTCTACATCGCTAAAATATCATCAAAATGTTTATGAAATAATATGAACACACATCTATTTCCCTAAATATTTCCTTAAATAATGCTAGTCTTAATCAATTAGTCTTAACAATTCCTTTCAATATCAGCATGCATACGTGCACCAGAAGTTTAACTAGTATCTAAACGGTGAAGTTGTATGAAACTTAATAGAACTTAACTTAGCTGGATATTGAAGGACCATAAATGAGGGGTATTGCATGATGTCAATGTATAATAAACACCACTCATAGAATCATGCTACGGTTAAATCACTACCACCAAATTCAATCATTGTGACACTGGTGTGTTGCATTTCCTCTGCGGTTAATATCGTTTAAGTCATTGTGCAAAGTTGATTACCATCTGACATGTTCCCTCCCGTGGGAACTCGGAGCGACTCCCGAGGTCTACCAGAGGTCTGCAGAGGTCTGCCAGAGGTCTTCCCGATGCATCAATGGAGGACGCCGATATTAAACTGCACATATCTCAAGGTCAGAAAGACTATGCATGGACGTGTTAATTAGGGTGAGAGCTCGGCTAATGTGTAGCAACATTGCTGCTAACATGCATATCGTCCTTGGGACACAAGCCAGAAGTAATGTAGTGGTACTGGTTCAATTATGTCATGTAGATACCACTAGCTATTTAAACAAATAATTCTCCTGCGTTCCGTAGTACCTACAAGTGGATCAGAAGTCGGTCAGAAGCACTGGAGTCTATTTGAGGCAAAACCTTTCCACTCCTTGGTTTGCTTTCCTCTCTCCTGACGTATACATATTCATAACGTCGTCCGCCATTTCCTCACGCTCTCTTCACAGAGTGCGAGGGTTAAGTCTAGATCGACGTAATTCTTAACGGATATTCGCAAGCTTGTGAGCCGTGTAGATCCTGAGAATACTCGCACTGGAATCAATACACACTGAGCACACCAGAGCATCCGAGGTCCTGGTCAACAACGCTCATACTTGTAGGATTAGATAATGAGAAACGTTGACAGTACTTGGCACGATGTCATGCCGCAATTCCTATTAAGTTAAAGATTTCAGAATTGAGTCTCCATTGCCCTCCCATGTCAGAGACGGGGCATTGTGTGCTGGAGCTCGGGAACTCTGTGAGAAGACAATTGCTCCCGCTGACTGGAATACGTCATTGATAGTCCCTCGACAAGCCTCAACACAACACAACCTTTGGAATCTCAGATGAAGATTGAATAGAAAGAAATTTAAGCTCGTAACAACACAAACAGAAAATAATATGTAATCCCGATGGAAGGAGAAAACACGGAGACGCTAAATAGCAGATCGTTAGAAATCATCAGGTTCCCTCAATAGCAGATAGTTTTTACTAAAAACAGGATTATTTTATTCATTGAAAGCTAAATTTGCTGTTGTAAGGTCCTTGCAGACCAGAGGCGAACTTCGCGGCGACAAACTCAGCGATTTACGTTCTGTGGTAGACCCTTATCATGTATCTACATGCTCGCACACCGAAAGCGAAATTTCGATAGAATCTCTTGCTGTCGACGCTGATTGTCGCGGCGATAAATCGCTCGCTTCTTATGTAAGAACCTTTAGAGTGTATAACCGTAAGATTTCCAAGTATACGATGAATGTGTATATTTCACGAATATCGTATTCGGTTAGCAAATTGACATGCAGGTGGTTGAAATGCTAAAAGGCAATCTCTCATACTTAATGTCAGATGAACTGCTGTTCATTTTAAATTCAATTAGTGGACTACCTTGCTGTGCTACATGCTAAATGTCTTTGCCTGGTTATGTGTCGTGCTTTTAGTGCCATGTAATTGGGAGACTAAATATGTAATTGGGAATACAAGCATTTGCCATTTACAGTGCGTTGCTCCCACGGCCGGGTTGACAAGCTCATTGTGCCTCTAGTGCTGTACAGTTGCACTGTCAGTCACGTGGTATACCCCCCCCCCCCCCCCAGTGCTATAGGTCTGGAGTAGAAGCAGATCTAGAGTTACAGCCTATAGTACATGCATGTAGTTTGAGGAATTCCCACGATGAACTGCTGAGTTAAGACTTGGCAAGGACATTAGTGAACATGTAACACCAGGGGCCGTATTCACGAAAGGATTTAAGTCAGCTTTTGAAGACCAAATATATAGCAAATATTATATATGACTTAAACCAGTCCGTGAATACGAACCCAGTAGCATACCAGTGAATTTACGTAAAGCTGTTAGATCTACTGATCACGTTGACGGCGTGTGACGAGTGCAGGTATTTCTGACTGCAGAAAACAGTTGCATGTCACGGTTACTCATTCAGATTGTTCCTCCAGATTTGTCAATAGTTCTACGTGTTCGTTTTCTTTTTAAAAGTTCTGCATCACTACAGAAAGCTTATATACATGCACCGGGTATATGGTATCTGATCACGGCTGCACTAAACAGCCTCGAGCATTATTGTTACAATTAATACGTTGGAATCAAAAGTGGATGCTTCTCTCAGGACCTCTGCTACCTGGATGTCATTGCTGTACATGTTCAGAACGTCCATCAGCTGGTCAGGGCGAGGAGCCTGTGTGGGTCTGAGGCTTCCAGTAATGCAGTATGCTCTTATGTCGTTCTCTGGTCCTGTATGTTTCTGTGTGCTGTGTATGTTCATGTGTGTTCGTGTATATTTCTGTATGTTTCTATATGTTCCTGTATGTGTCTGCAGTGTATTCCTGTATGTTTCTGTGTCTATCTGTATGTTTCTATATGTTCCTGTGTGTATATGTATCTGTGTATTCCTGTATGTTTCTGTGTGTGTGTGTACCTGTATATGTCTGTGTGTACATTAGGCTTTATGTGTCTGTGTGTGTATTCCTGTATATTGCTGTGTGTGCATGTATGTTTCTGTGTGTACCTGTATGTTCATGCATGTGTTCTATGTGTTCCTGTATGTTTCTGTGTGTACCTGTATGTGTGTGTGTATTCCTGTATGTTGCTGTGTGTTCCTGCATGTTTTCTATGTGTTCTTGTATGTTGCTGTGTGTTCCTGCATGCAGATATGTCATGGCCTTCCATAAACTACCGGTATGTACTTAAGTTGCCGGTACATGTCTTCTTTGTGAAATGATTGAATGCGTCTGTGTGCACTGTCGGACTCGCTAGATTACACTAAACGTTAGGAACAGGTCATTTGACACGTGCTGGAAAGAAATACTTCCTGGCGGGCAATAACATTATTCAAATCGTCCGTAAAATGGGAAAATTAAATCGAGCCTGATATCTGTATTGTATTAGATAGAAGTACCCCCTAGCGTTACATCATGCTACGTTGATTCGTCGATTAATTGTACCAGCTGTAATTAATTACTTGTTCGAGGCCATTATCATACAATATAATACTTGTGTGTGTGTGTGGCACTATGTAGAGAATAAATACCGTATATGGTCACTGTATTTTCTCATTTCCCAGTTATGTCTTCCGTGTAATTAATCTCTCTCTCTCTCTCTCTCTCTCTCTCTATTGCCTTTTTCTTCAATTTAATACACACTTAGGCCTACATTATGTCCGAATGTCTGGATAACAAGAAGAAGCGTCGTGAGGACATATTTAGAGCTCCTCAGTAGTTTCCTGTCAATTACGGTCGTATACTTACCTCGTTTATCCAGACATCAGGACCACTTGACAACGTGTACAGTTCCGACTTCGCCAACGTACTCCAGATCATGTCGTCGTCTAATGACAAGGTGTATATGTCTGTTTGCGCGTGTTTGTGCGTGTACAAATCGAGGGGTTAAAGCCAGAACGCATTATCTCGCAATAGTGTGAGAATTAGTTTTAGGCATATTGAGCACCCATCACCCATGTCCAAACCCTTGACCAAAAAATATGATGTCAATCAGATACATGGGATAAAGTGGAGATAAAGTGGAGATAAGGTGGGGATAAGTGGAGATAAGGTGTTCTGGCTCTAACCACTCGAAATGTTCTATAAAACAGATATATTATACTAGTACATTGGGTAGAAATAACGCCTGCCTGCGGGCCAAAGGCACTTAAAACCATTGTCGGGAATGTTAACTTCAATTCTGGTGACCGTTTGGTCCTCTTGATTTTCAATCATCCGTTCTGGGCTTTTTAAACTGCTAAAGATAAAAATAAATCAAAGTTAAAATTAAGGGCCTTTAGATGTTTAGGAGGGCACTCTAGTTTCCAGAATACAGTGCCCTCTTTGCTATCTGGAAATGTGCACTTATTTCTACCCCCGTACTACATTTTTTATTGCGATACATGCCAAATTCATATATTTTTGCTAGTATGTACTGGAAATAAAGCTAAGACTTTTATTGTTGACCTGCACCTGCATGTTATTGACGTATCCTCCATGTTGAAACCATCAGCGCAGCGTTACGTTATCATATCGCCAGTCCATGCCTGTATGACCAGCAGCCTAATCCACCAAGCCCTAATTATCTTCTCGAAGTGTGTTCTTCGTTTGGTCAGTGTTTGGTCATGTGGTCAAGCATACCTCGGCCAGTCAAGTGGTTTGTCAGCTGGTCAGTGCACGTGGCGATGACGATGACGTAGCAGGATGTGGTCAGAAGATTGTAAACAGCTGGACATGGGATAAACCTGGTCAAACGACTGACCCGTGTGTACAGTTATCTGCATAGTGTAGATTAGAACAAGTACGTATGGTTCTACAAGATTGTAATTGAAAAC
Source organism: Lepetodrilus fucensis (assembly GCA_032361325.1). Lineage (NCBI taxonomy): Eukaryota > Metazoa > Mollusca > Gastropoda > Lepetellida > Lepetodrilidae > Lepetodrilus > Lepetodrilus fucensis. Next base: position 21,644 of record JAUTBV010127936.1, on the reverse strand, counting down.
GCACAATTGGTTTAAAGATGATTTACGGTTTGTGACAGAACTGAAAAAGACATACTAGCATCGAATATTCTTTAAAACATGTTAGCAAATGACATGTTAATGTCTATTAGCAACTCGTTAAGTTTAATGACGCCAACATGCTTTACAGAATACCATTTACTTATTATATATATACATTCAACTTTATTCTGTGTGCAATAGGCTATACCATACCTTATATCTTCTCTGGAACTAGGGAATTGATAATAACAAGGATTATGTGTTGTGCCAAATGAAGCTTTGTTATGTCTGTCCAACGTGTCACTGTTCCGAGTAATGTCCTGTGAATCGTGCAATAACGCTGCCAATTGATTACAAAATACATCTGATTCGCATCCTAGTCTTTCAAGAAGTCACGATTTGTCAACAGTCCAGCTCTATTCTGCCGTAATTGAATCCTAAATTACATGTTCCACTCGGCATTGCAACAATGTCCCAACATCTCTGACGTGTATTGCAACACTTCCGCTCGGCTATATGTCGTGCTTGTTCATATTTAACTGTCCACGTCAATATGCAGCCATCTGATAGAATATAGACAGCATGCAGTTTTTAATGTTCTTACATCAAAGCGTCCAGTTTCACGATTGTACAGAAAACGCATGTTTTAAGAAACTATTGAAATTCAATGAAGAAGCTGCCTGGCTCTTTGGTCTGCAAACAGTATCACACGAATCTGGTTTCCTCTCAACTGCATATCTACTGGGCAATCAATGTAGGGTCTATTGTTACAGGCAGTCGCTAGTCGACTTGAAAGCCGTGGTAAGAGAGATATCAGGAGGCATATGCACGTCTCAAACACATGAATGGTCGACACGATGTCTGCTAGAGACAGACAGCACAGCTTCTGCTTTATGTCTACTGCAATCCGTAAGGCGATGATTGCCCCGTATTACAGAGAAATACCCCGTCCACTGATGTTCTTTATAGACTGGAATCTAGCGTGGAAATAATAATAGCATTAATTAATTTCAGGTTTATTGCACAACCTCCATCTACAATATGACGTTTTTATTGCTTATCGTATTGCACTTTATATAACCTATTGATCAGTGAAGTGATGCCACATGGTTAGGCCGCACACTATTTACACACGCTGGTTGATGTTTCTTAACATTGGTTCTCATCCTGTGCATGGTGTTGTTCCTACAATGCTAATCAGCATGTACCAGTGACGAGGTATGCAGTTGGAAGACTAGACTATGTTCTCCAGTAATCTAGACTTGCTTAACTGATATAGGGTGATATTTTGAACAGGAGTATTTGGGTGAGAACAAGGTGTGACACAGACTATTGGAAGACTATCAGGTTAAACCACGTTGTCTTCATACAGTATATCATAAACTATATCAAACTTCAGAGGTACATATCAAAATATACTCGAACCACGTTCTTTACCGTTATTTCTACGTGTAGGTATATCAACATAATTATATATCAGTTTTCAGGCTTTCATCTCGCTCATACAAATTGGGGATGATACAGGCTGATACACCCCCTTACTGTCAAGCCATGTGTTGCTTGGCTGTCGGTGTATGATATTAATCAACTAAAATTGCCTTTCCTAATTAAGTTAAGTAGCCTCCGTTTGATGTGCACCTCCGCTCATCCCAACACCAGGTGGAAGTGTTCACTGTAACGCGTTACCTTTGTCCTGCCAAGACGGAAGAAGATGACGGAGTAGCTTATGGAAATAATAGCCAGGGTATATAGTTTCACAGAACAGTCGTAGCGTTACGAGAGTCCTAACTCGTGTACGTTAGTATGGAGTTGCTAAGGAGTTACGACTCTCGTAGCGCTACGACTGTTCTGTGAAACGATACCCAGGTTTACCACAGCCTATCTTCTTCTCTGTACTGAGTTTGCAAGGTAAAATATAGCTCGATGTGGTGATAAGAGATTGTGCCGCCCCCTACCGACAAGATGGCAAACTTCAAAGTTAGAAGTCCGGTCTGCTCTGCACCTTACGACCGTGGAGGTGCAACAGATCTGATGTAGTTGATAACACTCAGCACTCATCTTGCTCTTCAACACATGTATGCAGTGAATCCTGTCTACATTGTTTGTTGCAGAATAGGTACCGGCAGTGCTACTTCTATCACTTTTTAATGTCCAGCTTATAGATGCTGCTACAATCTCACAGATATATTTATTTTTATTGTAGATTGATGATAGTGCTAGGTCTGTGGACAAGTGTGATGCAGCCGATGTCAGCGTGGCAGATGAAGGAGTAGCATCTTCAACAAGAGAAACATCTACCAAGTATCAGCCCCAGACTGTGAACGATGGCACAACACAGATTAAGTGTAAAATTGTATTGCCATCACATTACTGGTTACGGGCCTATTATCGCCAAGGACCTATTATCGCCTAACCCCCGCTGTAGCGCTTTCGCGTTCGTCATTGATTTGGATTATGGCATATTTTAAATAAAGAACACTTACTAATTACCAATAGATGATAATTGGAACAATAATTATATATTATTTTAAATTAACACCAATTAGCTTCAAAATTTACAAAATTTGCAAAATGACATATCGTGAGGTTGATCACGTGACTAAACAATAAGTCGCTTGTTAATATTTGTTCGGTAATATTTGTTGTTACATGATATACAAAAATATCGCTCTATTATTCTGTCAATGAGATCGCTTCAAAATGTCAAAAATACATCTTTAGACAAAACAAACGGTGTGTTTTTATAATACATGATTAACTGTTTACATCCATGCATGCATTAGGTATGGTTTATATATTAGTAAATGCCAATTTAAAATTAAATGATTTCACCAGAAGATTACGCAACCCGTCCTGTTTTATGCGGGCGATACTAGGTCCTGCCAGTGGCAGAAAAAGGACTATTTTCACCCTGTTTTCTGCGGTCGCTTGCGCTATAACCGAAATGACGCAGATAACTTTGAATATACCATAGGGTCATACTGCCTAGCTATACAGGTGATATAATAGTAAGTATAATGAAGTTGATGTACATATTAAGCAAAATATCCATGAACACGTTCATATTTCAGGCGATAATAGGCCCGTAACCAGTAGAGTATTAAAGAAGAGTCTATAAACTGTACGTTATGTGAGAGAACGCAATTAAGGTAATGGATATTACCATATGCTTGGTTGTTGCTATATTTAACGCAATTGATGTTAGTGCAATGTCATGTTACAATTCCTTGAAAACGTGACAATTACACAAACTATTGGCATGAATTGTGTCGTCAAACGAAATGTATTTGCCAGACTATTTGTTTAATTAAATCCTAATTTATTTGTGATGCGCCATAATATGGTTCCAACTTCAGATTGCTGTAAGAATACCTTTATGCAGGCCTACACTTTCTTCCAGGGCGTACATTTCATCTGACAGATGTCACGCGGTCCCAGCCAGTTGGCGAACCCAGCTTTCACTTCTTTAATGCTGAACTGCTATGTTTACACATTAGACATGGCTTGAGGAAGGTTTTGCTGATCGCTTCAGTGCATGTCGCATGTCTGGATGTTGGCGATCTCACTCTCGCAGTCCTCTGTAGAGCACTGGAGCGATGAAAAACACAAACAATCCGGCACGTCTAGTGGGTCTGGGATTTGACACGAACACGCGCATTCATGGCGTGAACTCATTTTTGGTCCTGCCTCTTTGAAAACTAATTTTATTTGTCACGCTTGAAACATTTTATGTCAAAACATCACGCCTCATTTTGGGCTGACACTACAATGCGAAACTAATGTTGCAAACACTAACTGCATTTTGAAATGCGCTGAATTCCTAATAACAAATCAGGACACATTAATCCCTCCCACATACTGCACAAGATTGACTTCCAAGTATGTGAAGTACATCAAGTGTCAAATGTCAATTGGTTTTAGAAAATGCTAAGGTATTGTTCAACGTAGCTGTTGTATACTAGTAATTCTTAAATAATATCGTATTATAGTCAATGCTTATGATTTCTGTGTATAGTATATATCGTAATAATGTATACACAAGGTAACACGTTAATAAATAAAAGGTTGTCTGTTTGTATATGTGTCTGCCATGATGATATCAACCTCCTATTATGGCAACTCGTGATGAATACCAAGACCACTTTAGTGTAATAAAGTGACCCAAATTGTACTAATATACCATCATGAAAGCAACATTGTACCACGGACGTCAGCGATTGTTCGTCAATCTCTCCGACTGGTGCGATCTCTGGGTATTTGATAAACCACTTTAGTGCAATAACCGGCGCGATATCTTCCTGATAAGACTCCCTGCTCTGTACAGTATATACCAGAGTTTCCCCCCGAGACACGCGCACGTCCATCCATCGTATACTGATGTCATATTATTGGACATGGGTACGTCCCTGTCAAGCTCTATGAGATATGTACCATGTACAATGTCTACAAGTATTTCCTAAATGAATGACATGGCTGCTATTATCGTTGAGTTGATGGTCGTCACGTCTGTCAATGCTGCCCTTGGCGGACATTTTGAGATCACCTGATGACAAGATGATAATGTGAAGTGCATACAAACACGAATAGCTGTACAGTTCAAATTGAAAAACTCCCACCGATGTAAATCATCAATTCAGTGATGTCCAACACTAGCTTATCTCCGACATTTAAATCAAATAAGTCGCCAGGAATTGTTACTCTGCGGAGGAAGTGAGACAAGTGAGATACAAAGTATAGCTCAGGCGTAATCTCGCGAGATTTGGACGTGGTTAGAATGGGAGAAGCGTCTCCATTAATGGTACTTGATAGCATTCTTACCAGACGCCTATAAAATTGAATGAAATCAAATGAAACTTCAATTACTTTGAAAAGAAATGTGAGTATATAAATGAATTGGTGTCATATATACTTCGAATGCAAATGCAGACTTATATCGCAGATTTCTCGAAACAAACAGAAGTAACTCCATAACAATTTGAGAAAACTCAGCAATTTGAATTTCTCAGAAAAAAAATCGCTTCCAATTGTATCTCAGGAAAAAGCTCAATATAACAGATTGAATGTATAATACTCAACTGAGTTAAATTCTGAGGTTATTTACAAGGGTTTTTACCTGTATTTTTTTTCTCAGAATTCTGGACCTATAACGGACATTATCAGTCACCTATTGACTAATCATGGAAGTTTTGTCCCATAACATTGCGATTTTCCTTATTATCCATACATGCATATTACCATAAATACTGACGAATTCATCGTCTTCCATTACTATAATAATAATAATAATAATAATAATAACAATAATAATAAAAAGTAGTAGTAGTAGTAGTAGTAGTAGTAGTAGTAGTAGTAGTAGTAGTATAGTAGTAGTAGTATTGTGTGATATGTTGCAATCAGTCTATTCTATTAACTTATAAAGAAAATAGTAAGTGTTTCTCCTATGAGTAGCCAGTGAAAGCCGCAAGTGTCTGTACACCATGAAGTTATTACCTCTATATCCTCACGGTCTCTTCTATCTGGGGAATGATGAAACAACCAATTTCCAAATGGAATCATCATGATTCTAATCTAAGTAAATATTTTCACATTAGTAAATTATTTGTACAAGACTTTTGTTTCATTGATTCACCGCCGGGATGTTTTCCGACGATCAGCGAGCTGTGCCGACTGCAAGCGACAAGAACCGATGGAATCCGTATGCGAGAAGAGTTGCAACATACTGGAATGTCTGCCTATTTGTTCTCCGTGATTCAGTGGAACATTTCGTACTAGTTGTCATGAGCATCCACACCCTACCCACAGCCAGTGCCTACATAGAATAATACATATCTGGTAAAATACAAAGCTGTAACTAGAAGAGTAAATATTATGGTAAAAGGAAGAGTAGAACAGTGTCGTTTCATATTGTTATCGCAGTACAGTCTGCATGAATAGCTCCATTAAATCCTGACTACAGAGTACATATTCATGTCACTGAGGTAAATAACCATACACCATGGAAAGTATATATATTAAATTCATTTCCCACACAGCTGAATATTAACTTCATAAATTGTCCGCTGGGTGTGACTATAAACATTAATCAGAGATGCCATCAATAAAGTAATATATTAATTGAACACATCTCTTCCGCTGCAGTATCATGTATCACCGATTATTGACGATACGCAGCTCGATTTCAGGATAATATGATTTGTCATTTTATCCCAGCCATGTCTTGCGGTCATTACAGCTGCTTCTCTCTGACAACTAGCTGTAATTAATGTTGTCATTCCAATAGCACGGATCCTTTGCCTGCTCATTAAAACATGCAACTGTATTACATTGTAATAGGATTATGCGCGCGGTGAGGACTTCAGGCACGCGCAGACACACGCGGCACGTGCATCTCGAGATCTGGACAGACAGGTGCCCGGTGGTCAAACACGCTGGACAAATATCGCATGCTACACGTGAGTCATAACGACGCGAGTGGACATTAGTGGACCATTGTGAGGAGACTGATTTGATGGAATATGGTTGTTGATGCGCGGACGCTGCGAGTCCGAAACTTGGCTTGACCATAGCGTACTCCCATAGTGTACTCCAATAGTGTACTCCCATAGTTTACTCCCATAGTGTAATCCCATAGCCCTTATTAGAAATTCAGACTAAAACTCTGCAAGAGTTACGTCCCCAAGGGGAGAATCTTCCTGACCCCAGCAGCCTTCGTGGATGGAGATCAGACTGCGGTGTATTTCCGACATTTACGCAAAAAGAAATATACAATTATTTTGTGTTAAGTCGTAAGACTTTTGCCCGTAGTCACGTTTCAGCACAAAAGATAATGAGCAAGGCTGAGGTATTTTATAAAGATGGACGTGTTTCCTGTGTGGAGTACCACGAAATTAGCGACACCATCAGTCACTGTTTCATCAGATGTAGATATCTACCCTCATCTCCTGGGACAAGTGAAGTCAAGAAATCAGCCTCTTCCTGTTGGATATGTGTTTCCAAGGTGACCGGCCATGTGAATTCTGCAAAGTGCGATTGTGTTATGGGGTAGGTCCTATGTTTTCAAACGGCCATAGGTTGTAAAGTAATTGCTTTGGTGTTATGATTATTAATTTAAAAATATAAAAATTGTAAAAATATTAGTAATAATGCGGTAACTTGCTCAATGCTTAAAAGTGTAATGTTTTGAATTAATTAAAATGTTATGGTGTTCATTACGATTAATTACTGCGTAATCTGATTTAATTATTTTTCAGTCTTGAGGAGGCATGTAATCACATTGCTGCCCTCATTCTCGCTATGGTGGACATCACCGACAAGCAGAAGGATGGAAAACTTGCCCCCACTTCCAAAGCCTGTGGATGGATGAAGCCCCGAGGTAGACCGATGTCGCCTCGGAAAACTACTGATATTTCGTTTTCTGGAAAATCCAGTCAGAATGGCCCTACAAGTATGACCACACAACATGACCACACTGCTGACGAGGAACGTGTTCTGGCATTCAAGTTACGACTGGCTAAATCCACCTGCCTGGTTAAAGAAAATGTCGGGACGTGACCTGCTACTACCAATGGCACCACTCCAAGCTTGCATCGCCTGTGTAGTGATTTGCACATTACAGTGTGCTTTCTCCTGCTTCATTTCATCCACCCATTTACTGGAACCAACGACGATTACAGGTTAATAAAAAAATAAAATATTAGTCTTGATTTCGACAGGAATCTTTCTTTCAAAAGTCATGTGATTAAACGTGACGACACGTGTATAGGGCCTATGTAAGCAAAACTTGCAGTGTTTATTTATTTTATTAATGTGATTTCTAGATTATCTGCGTGAAGATCGTGAAGTCAGTGCTAGAGCCCAAATAGTAATCGGGAGTTTTGTTTGGGGTCAATATTCAAGAACACAGTTAAAGTACATTCCGTCGTGCACTCCGAGTAATAACTCAGTCAATTATTGTTGTTTAACATCGCTGCGGGAATTTTTCAATTATACTAGAAGATACGACTATTAGTGTAAATGGACATTTTAATTGTAATGCTATTCCTGGGGAAAAAGGCGTAGTTTTGTTATGTGCACCACTACCCAGATGTGATGTAGATGGCACGGATATCCATTATAGAATGTAAAGTTATCTATCATATATAGGCCTATACAACACAACACAACACAACACATGCATCTGAAAAGAATAATTTCCAAACTATTTTCGGACGGACATCCCCTGCCCTCTCAGTTGGACGCCGCACTATGATATTCCATGTAAGACGATTTTGACAGATTTATGACATAATTGGTATTTCGAGCCTTTGAAGCAAAGGGGAGGTAACTCTCTCCCGCTGCGCACGCAGCTTGCCACGGTTAATCAGCAAAGGAAACAAACTCCGAGTTTGTAGTTATAAACACACCCTTGAGTTGCACGTCACGGAAACGACTGTAATTATTTTCCTTCTCTTAAAATACGAATATTTCCATGTCAAATTTGGCGGTGTTTACCATAAAGTCTCGATGCTTATAGCGAGCGTGGTCGTATATATTATTACAGTTTACACTTGAAAAGAACTTGAATCTAGGCTTACTTTGATAAGATGATAACTCTCAGAGATCTAATTAGAAACATGTCGGCAGACTCTGTAGGATATTTCATGTATGTTGACAGATATCATAATTGACGATATCTGCCAATATACTTGAAAGATAGTTCATATTTAGGGGATAAGTATGCGTTCTTGTAAATAGCTGGGAGGTCGGGAATATTTATTGTTTAATCTCAGATTATTTATGTAGATTAAAATTTGTAATTTGGGTTTACAAATAGGCAAACAGAAAGAAACACATAAAGTTGTTAAAACGATTAGTATTATAAATATTTATACTTCCAATGTTGTGTTAATTATATATCTCCATGGTCATATGAACTCAAATACTATAACTAAAAGTTTCAACGTATCATGCTCGTGCTATTTAATTGTTCTTTTGGGTGAGGAGTGATTATGACAACGGTAGTTACACATTCTAAGACGTAATAACGGCTAATTATTCACACACATATTTACCATTATATTCTGGGATTCAGTGTTTCCATCGGTCTGGAGACTCTGAGAACCCGGATGTTACCATTAACTCGACTACAAGTAACATTGCATTTATTTCAAGAGAATGTATGATGATATTGTCCTAGATCTATGTTACAAAAATGTAACAGCCAATGACAAATTGACACAGAAACTCATTCACACTAGATGAACTGGTATTAATATTGAGATAGCCGGATGTGATATATGATGATCCTACTGGTCTCGGCCAGCGGTGATACTCCTTTGGTCAGCACCACGAATTCAAATCCCAGGATCGGCAGTTTTTCATTAGTTTGGGAAAGGAACCTAATATGCTAATGACTATGCATACCATCATTTCGTCAATACAATACAGCTGTTCATGTATCCAGTCAAAATATGCCAGTATATTCATGTTAAGAGGGCATCTGGTCCCGTTCTAAATCTATAACGAATACTTGCTCATGTATCGTCTACGCTGACTGAATGCTATACTATGATAGGCAAGTCATGATATTAGTGAACGATTCTAGAAAGTGACTTTAAACCCCAAATCAACCAACCAACCAAACTATGATAGGATTATATATAAATCAAGTTAAAAAGTACACTACAATAATACTATTTTAAGTTGACCGAATCATGTTTACAGACGATGCATCAGTTACAATGTGAAGTACAACTACCCCTGTTTCTCCAAGTCAGTGCCTTCATTTGGCAACATAAACGTGACGCCAATTAGATCCATGGCCGTCTCGTCTTCCATCAGGCCAGTGTAACATCTCTCACTGCAGACACAAGTAAATAGATCGGCCCATCTAAAAGCGGATAGTTGGGACTTTGTAGAAAATAATGTATTTTGCCAGCTGTTGTTACAAGGCCAACCTGTCTCCCAGGTGTAAAGCTACCTCCGGTGCCGCTCAGCGAAGTCTGTGGCTATCTCTCCCTCGGACCTGCAAGTCCTGGTGCCTTCAAAGCGGAACCACGTGCTTATAATTAACTGCCCGTGAGCCTGTTTATTAAGGCATGTATATGCCAGTAGGTGACGGCCAAGGTGTAATACATGCATTAGCGTCTCTGTGTTCTATGATGAACTATATCAGATGCCTGTATTAGCTTCATATACTGCCGTGTGCGGGGTGTACGTGACATCAAGGACAAACTGGATACTATGTATTGCTACAGTTGTTTTGAGCATGCTTTTACAATGTCAAACACAAATATAAACTGATAGTATTATATGGGAGATTGACGGGGGGAGGGAGAGAGAGAGAGAAAGAGAGAGAGAAAGAGAGAGAAGTATACACAGAGAGAGATGACGACGAGAGCCAAACATACATAGAGAGAAAAAGACGAGAGAGAGAGAGAGAGAAGCATACAGAGAGATAGAGAGAGATGACGACGAGAGCCAAACATACATAGAGAGAGAGAAGCATACAGAGAGATAGAGAGATAGAGAGAGATGACGACGAGAGCCAACCATACATGGAGAGAAAGACGAGATAGTGAGAGAGAGAGAGAGAGAGAGAGACAGAAAGAGAGAGTGAAGTGGATGAAATAAAGTATGGAAGTAAATTCGAGATATATTTACTTATACGCTAACACTATCTATTTTAAGGGATGTTAACATTTGTAATAGTACACGTAGTGACAACACTATACAGTTGTTCTTATCAAATATTCGCATCCATCACATCTCCGATACTAATGCATTTTCCATTTATTACTTTAAAGCAATATAGCCTTACCTACAAACCTGAAATATAGTACATATACAGTAACTTCTGTCTAGCTGAAGGCAATATACCGCCTCATAATCTGAACCATCACGAGCAGATATCGAGTGGTGATATTCCTATAGATGTACGTTAACCCAGTATACAGCTTCACATCGCCGACAATCGATACTAAAAGCTTCCTCAACAATTGCTACAGTAAACAGGAGCATTGAAGAGATACAGGATCAGTTGTAGGTAAATATTATCGCAATGACAACACTTGGGGGAGGAGAAGAGAACTGACATTAGGCGGGGAAGACGAGACACACATGGGACTAATAGCTTCTGATGGTGGTCACGTGGTCCATGGAACCAGTGGAGTGCTGCGCTGCAAGAACTTGGTGCCGTCTGTAGACATACAGAATAGTAACAGTAATATTATTATGTACATGCGAGTGTGTATTCAAACTGTAAGTTTTCAACAATTAAAGAGACTTTAGAACATTTAGATATTTGGAATTTGGAGCAATGGTTGGATGGGTGGATGAATGTATTGATATTGGATGGATAGATGTATGGTTGATTGGGTATTGGATGGATAGATGTATGGTTGATTGGGTATTGGATGGATAGATGTATGGTTGATTGGTTATTGGATGGATAGATGTATGGTTGATTGGCTATTGGATGGATAGATGTATGGTTGCTTGGGTATTGGATGGATAGATGTATGGTTGATTGGGTATTGGATGGATAGATGTATGGTTGATTGGCTATTGGATGGATAGATGTATGGTTGATTGGCTATTGGATGGATAGATGTATGATTGATTGGTTATTTTGGATTGTTGATCGGATGGATGCGTACTGTATGTATGGACGTGTAGACGATGGATGGATGGTTTGATGGATGGATGGATGGCTTGATTGATGGATGGATAAACTGTATAGCCCGCCTCTTACCTGTAAAACTGAGCAAACCACGCGGAAGCAGGTAACCCTAGCTACAGAGTTACCTGAGTGTTGCGTGGTGTGGCGTGTATCTCCAGGCGTGGAGCGGCGAGCCACATGTACACTGTGTATTATCTTCAATATTCATCAGTTCATGTCGTTAAACATCAGTTCTAGCTCTCTCCTCGGCAGAGTCAGTTCCTCCTCGCCATCATCTGTCAGTTCCGGCGTCTATTTCCGAGTGGCTTCAGCGCTCCGTTACCTACTCGGCATTTACGACCAGAAGTAACACGGAGAGAAAAAAGCACTTCTTGATGAAATATGAACATGAAGTTTACTTAAAACAGCTCTGCAGATCATACGAATGCTGTAAACGCTGCTTGGCTGTGGTTAGGTAATCATACAGGTGTACTATACCCCGTGACGATGGAGAGGGTAAAGTCATAAATATGTAGATGGATCGTCTTTTAATCATAAATACCATGTTCACGGTCGTGAGATGGGCAATAACGTTAGGCATTGCAATCACCGCTATTACTGAGCAACCCAGGGCTAGTCTACATTTACCTAGAACATGATAGAATCTCCGATAAGTGTAAAAAATGTAACTGTGATCTGTATATACACTAATCTATATCTGCACTGCAGTATTTCTTAATAACGAGTTTTAAATGACTTAAAAAGATGTATAGTGAGAACATGTACAGCTAGAGTTGAGATTTCCATAGCAAGTACATTAAGCTATGTTATATAAAAACATGATCAGCCATGGTTCATACGCATATCTGAATCATTCTATGGTAATACATCCATTGGTTACCAAGTGATGATACAATGTAGGTATCTCAAATGGAGGTCTTCAATCATATTTGTGCGTTGAGCAAACCATACGTATATCTGAATAATTCTATGATAATACATCCATTGGTTACCAAGTGATGATACAATGTAGGTATCTCAAATGGAGGTCTTCAATCATATTTGTGCATTGAGTAAACCATGTATCCTTTAGAGCATCACCATTAAGGTTTTAGCAAAGACAGTAGCAGCGATGTTACACATATATAGATAGGTACATACACATAGTCGTTACTTAGCGCTTGTGTTCTTCTCAAATCTTCATCCAGGTGTTCTTGCAGTTCCAGGTCAAGTACATATACAACTGTATCATATCAGATAAAGTTAGCTTACACAAGCCGTCCATTATAGGATTCGCATGAACGGCCTTGAAGGTAATGGTGTTGGGAGTTTACACAGGAGAGGGATCAAATGAAGTAGATCTCTTTGAAGAGACTTGTCTAGTTGGAGTTACAGCATCCACGGGACAAGTGGATATTTTCACGTTTCAAGTTTGGAGATTTCAAATCAAATGAAATACTTTGTGTCATCTCCTAACCTTATCGACATTATTTATATCCTAATATACAACCTGTCAGTAAATCTAGGCAGAGTATGTATGTATACATCTCGTATGTGCCTGGGCATCGTTTCTCGCATCCTCGAAAACCCAGGCCATTATGACTACACTAACCTATTTGACGGAGGTTAGTGTAGTCATAATGGCCTGGGTTTTCGAGGATGCGTTTCTCGAAGCTCTCATATCTAGTACTAAGAGACCAAACTTATAAGAACTCTCGTAGCCATCTCTAATACATGGGGATCGTGCACTCACGAGGGCGCTATGATCTCATAGTAGATATGAGAGCTTCGAGAAACGATATCCGGAATGCTTCATAGGGCAGCACGGGTCTGTTCCAGTAAATGAGCGTAAACAGCAATTTGAAGAGCAATGTTGAAGCAGGAAAGTAGTGCTACGACCTGTAGAGTAAAGAAAAGCTCATTAGTAAATGTAAATGGTTAGCATACTGACTACATGACGCAATATATAAGAAATATCACATGCAACATTAAGCCGCATATGCACTTCACACTAAACGTTTTAAAGTATATAAAAGAAGATACTACTGTAATATTTATATCGTCTTATATTGAAATCAGTACCAGAGGCTAACCGAAGCCATCACGTTGACATGTACATGTCCTACAGGTTATCGTCACGGCATAGTAATGTCAGATCAACCCAAAAACTTTCTGGAAAGATGGCGAGAGCACGACACTGACTCGACGGTCATGCAGGTCTGTGGGAACACATCCAATTACGTTTGTGGAGGACAATTTAGAAAATGATATACCTTATCCAAGATTCCTGTTTATTTACAAATAGTTGATCCCAATATTAAGGAACCACCTTGTATGATTAGTCACAGGAGTTGCGCCACCCTTTGCCACGGTGTAATGAGGGTGTATTTCCCATACAGAGACACAACGGTCATTGTTACTGAGTGCACCTGCTGAGTTTGTGCATGTATGTGCATGTGTGTGCATGTGTGCATACATATGTCTTGTATACGTGTTGTACGTACTAGCATCTCTTATTGACCCTAGTTCCTGTGTCGGGCCACGTGGTAATGTGGATCCACCTAGCAGCAAATTGGCTTTCAATTTTCACGTTTGTAGGTTTATGCGCTATATAAATAAATAGCTCGCAGCGTTTGTTGGGTCTGCTATAACGAAAATAAAGCAAGTTTTGGGTTTCAAAACCTATTTCTACGTCAAAGCTTGTGTGTATGGGCTGTTCCGAGGAAAATGAATAAAAGGACCGTTTATGATGTCAATTTTCTCGCTAATCGACCACGCAGTAAGTTTGATCATTGTAAGCATATCCAGCTGATCCTTACGGAGAGAATGTTTCAAAAGTCTCATGTTTATTTCTCATGTTCACGCCATGCACCGCGTATACCGGTATTTGTACGTGGCTGAGCTCCACTGATCGTCCACCAAGCCCAGCCGTCTTCCTTTACTGTGCCAATATACTCTGGTTTTACCGTTAGGAGGAAAGGTTACACATATATTGTTATTTTGACTGAAATAAGTTTCTACCTTTCTCAAGGAAACATGACACGGGTCTTCAACACTGACAGTTACTTTGACGTTTACTGAGACAGCTGCTACAGGTAACATTACCTTAATAACCAGATACTTGTATACATCAAATTTGCATAATATTTTCTCTTCAACGATTACCATAATAAACGGCAATACTAACTGTGTCAACTGAAAGGGAATTCACTATTTTGTCCCCTTCAACCCGTAGACTATCATACTTATAATAATGTTAATTTTCTAGTTATAGCTCTTGATGCTTCTAAAGAAAGTTCGTTCCCGTATAGTTCGTTCAGTCCCAAAGTAAGGACACGCAATATTTGTGAAATATGTCTAAATGTACTGAATATATAAATAGTGGCACTTAGAAAACCTTTGTTAACCTACAACTTCACTCTGATACGATACTCTGTCAGCTACTGTGTGTAGGTTGTAAACGACTTATGACATGGAGTCAATACGAATCCTTGAAGATGCCTGTTAACTGGGAACATAAGTCTGTGTGTCGTGTCACACGCAGCCTCACCAGCACACGGTCAGCATTCTAGTGTGCAGTTTAAGTGTTGTATATCTGTGTATGTCTGTGTTCATCAGCCTTCTAACAGTCGAAGACATGCACACGTCGTCTCATTGTGTTCTTATTAGTGTAAGTCAATATTTGGGAGTTTATGTTTTTTTAAAAGTCGACTATACTTTTCTTTCAAATGTGTGGAATTTATTTAAACAATACCAACTGATATTTGCATTATGCAGTAATACCGGTAGTATGGTACATTATGCCATTGGTGTTCGTGGCGTATTAGTAATTGGTGTTCGTGGCGTATTAGTAATTGGTGTTCGTGGCGTATTAGTCTCAAGGTGCTTGCACACCAGAGGCGAAGTTCGCGGCGAAAAACCAGGCGATTTACTTTCTGAGATAGAACTTTGTCAATTATTTATATGTATATGCTTACACACCAAAAGCGAAATTCGCAACGACAAACTTCGGTATAATCTTTTGTTGTCGCCGCTGATAGATTGGCGTGGCGATATTGCGCTCGCCTCTGGTTTGCGATGACCTTTAGTCTTATCCACTAGAGCTTTTATACGTCTAGTCTTCGGCGTATTTCCTTCATCCTTGACTTGAAGCATGCACGGATGACGGATAACGGACGAGGATTACATAGCCACCTGGCGGAGGGATACAATACCGAGGTGGCGTGGTCCCCTCCCTCGGTGTTAGTGGGCTGATGATTGGCTGGCAATTAAATCATTGCGCGTTGAAAGACAACGTATGTTGAACACATTGCTTCCCAAGATGGCGGCTGATTGGGCATGCGCACCGGACAGGCACGTGAGAGGTAGCTGTGGCCTGTGTAGCAATATGCTACAGAGGTGAAAGCGAACGGCATGCACGTGCGAGATGAAATCAGGCAGTTGATGTGTATACGCCATTCCCTATTAGATCATGATATTGGGTAAATAGTGCAATCCAAGAATTCTTATCTGGAGATGGCATATGCCCTGATAACAGACGCCTGCTAACAGTGCTATAGCTAACGACAGATTGTACAAGTAGAAGCTGCCATCTTCCATATTTTTATTATCTCGGAGCGCGCCTTTGTCAAGCTGCAGGTCTACGACAACTACGTACACTTGATCAGATCTTGTGTAGTCTGGACATCTTTCATCTCAGTATCAGTAGCTAGGCTTGGTTCTTCATATGATGATATACAGAGAATGGCAGTCATGCAGCCGTGCTAAACAATACGGACTCTTTTGTTCTCGATGGACAACAATCTAGATGCTAAATATGAATCTGTTTTATTTTTTATTGGTAAGATTATGCAATAGCAGTAGTTCCTATACCTCCTGTTACCCACTGGAATAATCAAGTCGTCTCTACTTTATAATAATATCAGGCCTAACTCATAGCTATATTGGTAGCTATCTGGTAATAAAATCCACCCACTTTCTTATGTATATCACACCACGACGAACAAACACCAGCCTGGAAGTGTTGCGTCACTGTCGGCCAGTGCTAATATCCCCCATACATACACACATACCTGGTGCACGTGTAAAGCATGTTGTGTGTTAGATTGTATGAGAACCTGACAGGAATCGCCTGTCATACACGCCATTCATTCCCCCAGCCCTGTAACTCACAGAAACTAGTCGTGCAGAATTGTTGTTCAAACAAAGAAGGTGCTTGCTTCCAGTAAACAAGAAATTCCAAATTACTCAGCTATATGTTTGATGCGATTGTGTTCCGGTACTGGAACTAACACGTGGTCATCTTAAACAGTGTCCGTTAGTGGGTATCAAGCTGGATCTGTGGTATGAAATACCGGTAACACTGGTAACACGTGGTAACACCTGGTAACAGTGTCCGACAGTATGTACAAATGTGGACCTGTGAGATGGAACTATGTTTTGTAGACATTCGGAGCTCGCAATTGATAAATGTTTGATCTGTTTACCAGACATTAAGACCGGTACGGATGTGATGGGTGGTCCGCGGGGAAACACTTATATTATCCAGATGCCATACTTTGAATATTATATATGAATACTTACTGGATGTGTGTCATGTCATGTACAGAGACTGGTACCTGACATGAACAACCATGAACATACATTTCCTGCACTTCTAAAGGCTGAATATGTTTACACTGGCGGGCGATCATTTATAGCGAATAGGCGTAATTAGAAAATACTGTATTCTGTTCTTCAAAGAAATGGTACACACTGGTATATTGCGTATAATGAAGGCCATAATTACATCAATCATTGCATAGAAATGCATGTAGGATGTATTCAAATACTGTATTAACTTACATTTTTAGGAATAATGTTGGAATAAATATATACGATCCATCTTCATAGTATTAACTACAGCTATTGTGGATCTAGATAGAGTACTATAGGAAAGTAGTTCGTACATTAAAAATGCAGACAAACCTGCATCTATGCTGTACATCATCTAGTATACTGGCATTGCACTGGTTCTTGGTCGTTTTCATTCAATATATCTACTTATCCAGAAAACAATCGATCAAATAGCTTCTCGTAATATATCACATTATTAGATAGCCTACATGGAATCTCGATCAATCGAGAGCCATAACCTTCCACTGTTATGTATAACGTGAATGCTATAAAGTAAACCTGAAACACGATATTACAATTCCACGGAAATCATTGCGTGTGTGTGTGTGTGTGTGTGTGTGTGTGTGTGTGTGTGTGTGTGTGTGTGTGTGTACCACTGGCATTCACGTGGGATCATGGAATGACGCTGGCGGTATCTGCAGTAAAACCTAGCTGTCAGGATATCTTATACACTAATACCACATCTATTTTCAGACTGGAAAACTGTTGCCTTGATAAGCGAATCAATGTCATTGAAGACAAAGTATGTCCAATTCTACAGGCGTGGCGTGGATTTGATTCAAACCACCGGCTACCACGACGTGAAGTATCCATGGTTAAGTGGTGAACGTAGGTGTACGGGATATGCTATTGTTTTTATAGAAATCATGATAGCGATATCGAGCGAATAGTCATGAACGTCCACTATGGCCATAACTAGACTTCTCCTACAGGACATCAGATATCTCAGTAGAAGCTATAACTGTGGGTGTCATGACATCAAGTGTCCAGCTCTCTCGCAGTCCTGATGGAACACCATCACAGTGAAAGTATGATACGAAAATAAACGTGTATATTGTCCCACTCATTCAATCTCCTTCCTGATGAAAGACGGCTTGATCACCTCTCTTTAAAGACGCATAGAAATGGAGGGGTCCGCCATGACTACTCTTTATCGTTATGATCTTGATTCATGGAGAAAGTGTGTTTAGAAAGGACTGTGCTATTGAATTCGCTGAACGTTCCGTGACATAGATTGCCGCAATGCCGTGAGTGCTTCTTCAATCTGTAGAATCTTCGAGTTTGTTATAATCAAGACATGGCAAAGGACAAGAGTCAGCATCTGCACCAAGTGCAATGCACCCATGTCCACACCATGGACAGATACATTTTGGAGTAGAATAATGTCAATGTTCAACAGCAGATCTAGAGTGTCAGCAGATTATGTTTCTTTTCTACATATTCCATCCTGCCAATCAACTAACGATATTAGGCTCTTGAACGCAATCCTAGAAAATACTCTTGTGTATCAGTAGCTTCGCTGTCACGCCGAGTTTATCGAATTAAATCATAAATGTCGGGGAATCTCATCACTCTTAACTCTATTCGACTTCCTGATAAATGTCGTAAAGTGCAATCTAGGTAAAAACAGCACTTGTTTTCAAGCAGGAGCGCATTAGATTCCATCAGCATACACACCTAAAAAATGAATTACAATATAACACATGCTAATATTTTATACGGCAACTATGCACGAATATAAAGTTTTTACCCGATTCACATTAACAAAAACATCTTCTTACTTTGCTTGAAAGGTGCGTTCAATATGGGAAATATTGTTATCAACATCGTGATGTTTGACTAACATTTACTGGTGCATGAAATCTCGATCTAGAAATTCCCAAATAGTTATATAATATTTAAACATAATAATACTCTGACAAATATTCAAAATATTGACGAACTCCACATGTTCCTGATATCGGAGTCTTACATTTGGCATCCAGAACTCGTCGAACAATACTCTATCTATAAAATACTGTTAGGAATCCTCGCTAAAGGGGCGGCATGGGTGTCATATGATATAACATGTCGTCACCCCAGCAGCATGTAATAATCCCAGAAGCTGATGCAGTATTCCGAACACCCCTTTGCCATTTCCAGGGCTATTACCAGGCTGCGTCTCGAGGGAAGACAATTGAGACAGGGCCAGCAGAGTAATGTAGCCCTGATGTAGACCAGTAGATATAATTACTGTCACAGCACTTCCCTCTCAACACAGTTGTAAAGTCATTGCACGGCGATTTAAATTACTTTCGTAGATTAGCACGTACAATTAACTTGACAATGTCGTACAGATGCTCGTGTCCGCTTCCTATCAGTACTGTCTAGCCTTCTCCTAACTACTAAAAGTGTTATAATAGATATTTAAAAGGACAGAAATTACTTTATGCCGTACTATTTAATGCGTATCGATCGTAACTGTGCAATCCAGGGTCGACGATAGGTTAACTGCATTTATAATTATTGTACATATAAGTCTATCTGTCAACATGAGTACGTTCTGATATCAAGACTGCTTCCACAAACGGAGGATACTACAAGGAGAACGTCAAACAGAAAATGAACCTGCTCGTGAAAGACGATGACCTAACTCTCAGCGGGATACGTTTATTAATATAACAGTTTTCCTGTTTTACGATGTCATCTCTGAATGTTACACTCCATCACAAATCGTTTGCAGAAACACGAATGTCAATGTAGCGAAATTTCATAAAGATGTCGTGATTTGTGACAGAGAAAACCTCTTATCGATTAATTCTCCCGCACCGATGTTAAATACCAACATTATACATGTATCTATGGTTGGAACTTGGAAGCACTGTGCTTTCCCCCTAAATAGATAATAGTCGGGTTGAGTAGTAGTTATAACGTAAATAAATACCTAGTTGGGTTGAGTAGATACTGAGGTAAATACGTGGGAATGTTTGTCATAAATGCACATACGCTCATAACTGGTTTCAAGAGTACCTCTTCAGAAAGTTAAATACTCATGAAAGTTTCAACTACGACAAGGGGGAATCACTCTCAATATTTACCTCCCACTGTTGTCACGTATGTCGAGGAATACTCTTCTGCATGACGGCATTGCGCATATCTCGGAGTACTTGGCAGGTCACCACGACCCATGGAGTATGGACGTGGGTAGCAGTTCCATAACAAGTGCTTCTTTGAAGCCAACCATTTGAAGCAGATTTTATCATAAACTTATTCTTCTTCTGATGGAGGATTTCAAATACTTCAGCGGTTTCTTCATGAAATGTATGTTTAAATAATGAACGTATCGATGTGCACGCATAAAAGCGAGGAGACAATGAGTTCTAAGATAGGTTGGTGTTATTGTTTGGCAAGTCTGCGTCTTTGAACGCCTACATAATAATTGTAGAACGATTACCTAGTAAGCTAGTTGAATGGTTACGTTTTCTTTAAAGTTTAAATGATAAAGTAGTGTGAATTCATTTGTGTAGAACTGAACAGTAGGATTTTGTATATCATTAGTCTTGAAACGGTACCCAATGTTAAAAACGCCCCTCTGCATAAAATAATACTTACTCAAAATATTTGGTGATCGTTATATAAACAGATTTTTTATTACTGTTGCAATATTTATTATTATTTTATTTTGGTTAGGTCAAATTAAATAAGAAAATGGAGGTGTTTTTTTTTGTTTTTCATTCCATGAAATATTTATCGAGACAATCTACGAAATATGGATGTCAATGCATTTCATGCCAAACTATAACTCATTATTCAGCAGACACCAACGAGCATACTTATCCTTTCCAATAGTAATAAACTATTTGACATGGCCCAGTGTGTGGGGCTGACAGTCGTCTAGGTCTGGTAGAGAGCTTTATCCATCAGACTCCTGACCTAAAGCCACACATTCAGTAACTCTACACATACAAGTGTTAAGAGGATTGCCTCTACGTCTCATTATCATTAGCTGGTGGCCATGGTCTACTTTATAAGTCAGATAGTTTACTTTATAAGCCAGATAGTCTACTTTATAAGCCAGATAGTCCACTTTAGCTGCTATTGTCTGCACACATTACTGAATCCATTGGTGCGTGGAATGTATCCTCATGACACAAGCATCGTAATAATATTCGTGCTGGTTGTCACTGATGACTTGACAGAGGACGCTTTTATAAGCTTACTGACGTGATAGCATGTACATGTACTTTATTTTTGTTTATTTTATTTGTAATTGGGGTTTAAAGTCGCTTTCTAGAATCGTTCACTAACATCACGACTTTGTCAGTTTAGGGCAGGAGGAAACCCGCAACAT
>JAUTBV010127925.1:0-11886 GCA_032361325.1 Lepetodrilus fucensis | reverse complement strand
CAATTATAACACAAAAATATAATAATACGAACTTTTAGATTTTACATTGTACTAGTTTTTCCAGCCAAACTTCATAATCGTGATGCAGGCCTGATTCATCATCATTTATAAAAACACTGGCTGTGATATGCATGGCATTGCAAAGAAGCAAGCCTTCCTGAATGCCTGATTCCCGAAGACAAGTCTCTATGTCAGGTGTAATATTAATAAAGGCTCGCCTGGAAGGCACCTCAAACCAGAGTTCTTTGAAATAACTCTTCATGGCAAAATATGTGTTAGACGTTACAGGATTAGCAGGATTGCGCTGCAACAACATCCCTGCCCCATATTGCATAATAAAGTGTTCCTAAAACACCAAAACCAAAAGCTGTCAACAGGTTGACGGTGGGGCTGATCATCCAGAGAAATGCACCGCCAAAAGCTGCAACAGAGACAAAAATATCTCGGAGTAGATAATATAGTCCAAAGACGGCTGCTTTCCGATCTTCCGGAGCAAGCTCCATGATCAGGGCTTTTCGGGTAGGCTCGCCAAATTCTTTAAAGCCGCGAAGAATAAAGACAGGAACAAGAAGAACGTAAGATTGACAAAAAAGTAGTGCCAGAGGAAACAGGGTGAAAAATACAAAGGTAATCAACACAAATGGCTTTTTTCCTCCTTTGTCTGCAAGATAAGCGACAGGGATATATACAAGCAGTGCAGTGACCATTTCAATTGAGGTCAACACTCCAAACTGCAATGCAGTCACCGGGTTACTAATGGTTTTCATGCACCAGATAACGACAAAGGCATAGGGAATCTGCTCACAATAGCGAATAAGAATATCAGACACCAGCAACTGCTTGAGATCAGGGCTCATCAGGTGAAGAAGTTTCAGTGGATTCTTTTCCGCTTTTATCCTGTTTTCAGGATGTCCAGGAGGTTCATTTTTCATTGATTTCTGTTGCATGATAGTGGCAACAACTGCCAGAACCAGGGCAATTACAAAAGCCACTCTTACTCCATCCTTTTCTCCCCACAGTCCAATACAGAAACCACCCAGCAGAGGACCAAGCGCCATGGGAATTCTGCGAACAAGGGCAAGCATTGATACGCCCATGGTTCGTTTTTGCAAAGGAAGTACCTGAGTGATAAGACTCATGGTTGCTGGCAGAGAGATCGCACTCCAGGACAAAAATAGCACGGCACCAACTATAACCGCCTGCCAGGCCGGGATAAAAATCACAATCAGAAAGCCTGCCATTGCCGCAAAATTAAAAAACAGTAAGGCACGTTTTGTGCCAAAGCGATCTGAGATATAACCACCCAAAAATGCGTAAATGGCAGATAAAAAATTATCCAGTCCGTTAAGAAGGCCAACTGTGAGGGCGCTGCCGCCAATGGCCAGCAGATAGACAGGCAGAAAACGCTCTGCCATTCTCTCTCCCATAAGGATGATAATAACCATGAACAAAACGCCAACAGTGCTACGCTTCAAGGCAAGGAAATCACCAATATGCTGAAAGGATTTTTTTGCAGACATGGAAGAATCCTGGGAGAGAAACTGCCCTGAAAACAACATATTCAGGGCAGTAAATTACTGGTGAAAATGCTATTTTCCGGCTACATCCAGACGACACCAGGCATACAGGGCATCATACATTTCAAACTGATGCCGTAGATTTTCAAAATCATCAGGAAAACGCAGACTAAATCCCACGGCTATGGCTTCAAGCCCTGCCGCCATGGGATCATTTTGCAGATTATCTGTATCTGCTGCATTGACTATCTGGGCAAGCCTGAGAAGACCTTTGTCTACCAGTTCATACTCATTAATAAGGACATCAAAGGTACAGAGATCGTCACGGTGATGAAGCTCTGCACCCGGGGTATCAAAGGCAATTGCACCAATCTTTTCTGCAACATCCAACACCTGACTTTTGGGAACAAAAAAGAATTCAGCATCTGAATCGATAAAACGATCAATGAGCCACGGGCAGGCAACCCGGTCTACATGAACGTGGGATCGTGTAATCCACTTCATATTATCTCCCGGATAAACGTAAAATTACCTGTTATATGAGCCAAAATATGTTAGCGCACTTTTAACCGCTGTTTCTGTATCTTCCAAAACATGACCAAACTTTCCTTTGAGGTCATCACTGATATGGTAGACATATTCCTGGGCACCTTCCTCACCATATTTTTCTGTAAACATTTTGGCAAATTCAAGAACCCGGGTAAAATCATGTCGTTCATTTTTGTTTTCCGGCTCATCAATCCACACATGGAGCTCTTTGTAATGTTTGCCGGTTCGTTCAAGACTTCTTTCCATGTGTTTTTTTACTGGTGGCATACTTGTTTCTCCTTTTAACTGTTTTTTGTTAAAAAGGATTATCTGATTGGATCTCCGCCCAGGTAATCCTCTGTTGCTATTTTACGGCTACAGATTCCTTTAAATAGACATACAATCCATCAAGAATGGACATTGCCTGACAGATACGCTGCTGATCATTCTCACATTCCTTTAATGCTCCGAAAAACAGAGCCTGGATCCCTGCAGTCTCTGGCCTGGAAAACTTATTATCTTTAAGGTCAATATCGTGGACAATTTCAGCCAGGATAGAAAGGCCTGGTTTGCACAGTCCAACAGAGGCTATCAGAACTTCAAAACTGCATTTATCCCCCTGGTGGGTAAACTCAGCATCAAACATATCAAATCGTATCTCACCTTTCAGTGGAGAGTATTGCTCATCTGCAACAAACTTAAATTCTGCCTGCGCATCGATAAAACGTTTAATCAGCCAGACACAACACACCCGGTCAACAAACAGGTTCTCCCGGGTCACCCAGACCTTGCCTATAAGACCGTCACGGTTAACTGTAACAGGTGTATCTTTTTCTGATATAAAGCACTGCCTGCACTGATCAAGTATATCTCTTGCATGAGCCTGACCAGGTGCATGAAAAAAATCAAGTGATACAATTTCATCATATCGGCGCATAAGACGATTCAGATCTTTCTGCAACTGCGTGACTACAGCAATATCATTTAAAGAAATTGCGTGAGATGCCTGGGAAAACAGTGCTTCTGACTCTTCAGCAATAGCAGTATAATCACTTTCTCGGGCAGCGATAAATATTTCCTGTATCTGTGTATCTGTCAGGCCTTCCAGAAAAACAGCCCGTGATAAAGAGGCTGTGCCACCACCACCATCAATTTCTTTAACCACCCAGTGCAGATCCTCAAAAGCCTGCTCTGTGTCAGGCAGCACATAAACCGACTGCTTGACGGCAACAGCACCAATTTTTTGGAGTTTCCGCCATATTTTTACCCGAAAATAATCGGGTTTGGGAGGGATCTGGTGTATCAGCAGCAACCAGTTCATAGTTTCATTTTTGTCTCATTTAAAACTTGATCATTCTTATCTCTATCAAAATATAACAACTGTATCATTTGTCAACAAAAGAGTAGCCGCAAGTGTACTATTACAACAAATCAGAACTTGACAGGACAATATTTCTCTGGTCAATACCCCTTCTGCAAACAACATAAAAAAATCTTTAAAATATATCCCAGGTCATGCAAGAGCCAATACCAGTAAGAAGTGCACATAAAAAATCTATATTCGCAGTAAGCCTCCTGTTGTGTCTCATCAGCAGCAATCTCCTTGGTCAAGAAATTGTACCGCTCAATCATTTTCATATTGGCGATTCCATTGGAGAGGGAGAAGCAGCAAATGGTATCGCCGGAACACGGCACCACGAAAATGTTTGGGCAACAGGATATGCCGGGGATGATCAATTTAGCAGTTTCAGTGAACGATTTACAGCGTCCTGCCCAACTGTTTTTGAAGGAAATAATCCAGATAAAGACCCCCTTTTCAACCAGGCAGAAAGCGGGGCTAACATGATTGACTTTTCCTCGCAGGCAACTGCAGTTGTACAGGCTGCCACATCAACAGAAGCTGGTACAGCCGGCATGATTTCTATTTACCTTGGCAACAATGATGCCTGTGCTGACACATTGTCTGACATGACGCCAGCTGGTGAATTTGAAGACCAGTTCAGGGCAGGCCTGGATATCCTGGCAAGTTCTCCGGCAACAAAAAATGCGCGTATCCATGTTTCTGCTATTCCTTCCCTTTACTGGCTCTGGGTGGCATTAAAAGATGACAAGCTCTGTAAACTGGTCTGGCAGCTTGTACCCTGCCAGAATTTGCTGGAAAACGCTGTTGATGACTGCGGAACCGCTGACTCTGCCTATGACCCGGACGTCATCCATGACGATGACGGGGCAAACTGTATCCGCCGCAAACAATTTCATGCTGTAATACGCGATGTCTACAACCCTATCCTAAAAAATGTACTCCAGGAATATATTGCTGACAAACGATTGCCCAATGGGTATTTCAGTGATGTCTCCATGTTTCAGTTTCAAGCAGAACATATTAATAAAGGTGACTGTTTTCACCCATCACTTGCCGGACAGGCACTGCTTGCAGAAAAGGAATGGCAGCAATCACCATGGGCAGACGGAACGCAATGTCATAAGAGCCTTCCGGCAAAAAACCACACATTTCCCTGGCTGCTCCTGCTGAGAGAGTAAACAAAATTATTCCATCATGTGTACTCGTTCACAGTCTGGACAGATCCAGGTAGGCCCGTTGGAAATACCCCATTTATTTTCAGCAAAACATTCCGGACAAATTTCAAAACCGCAGGTGCAGCTCCAGCAAAAAGGTTTGCTCTGTTTGCAGCAATGACAGGTATATTCTTTTTTTCTACGCCTGCGCCGATGTCTTTTAGAATCACTCATGAAATCACCCCCTTTTCAGCTCGTTTTTCATCCAGGCCAGATAGGCACTGTTGCACCAATAGACGGGAAGAGCCAGGATTTCAGGTAGATCATACGGATGGTGTTTGACAAGCAACTTTTCAAGCTCTGCAAGTAGTTGAACAGAGGTTTTAATCATCACCTTCCACTCTTCAGCCTCTTCAATCCTTCCCTGCCAATGATAGGTTGACTGACAGGGGATAACCTGCACACATGCGCCAAGGCGCTGCTCTACAACAAGGCGGGAGAGTTTTGCCGCATCTTCAGAATTTTCTACTGTTGTGGTTACCTCAAAACAAACAAATGTATCATTCATGGGTATCAGCCTCTGGACGTTTTAACCATTTTGGAATATCCTATCATTTATCTATATATTAATACATTTGATCTTCCGGTGAAACCATGCTTCTAGCTGTTGATGTTGGAAACTCTCATACTGTGAGTGGAGTTTTTTCAGGCACAACTCTGCTTCACAAATGGAGGCTGAAATCAGACAGAGACCGTACAGCTGATGAGCTGGCCATGCGCTATCATGCCCTGTTTGACATGCAGGGTTTACACAGAGAACAGATTACCGGCTGCATAATCGGCTCTGTTGTTCCCACACTGGAAACAAGCTGGCTTCTATTTGCAGGCCAGTATTTTTCCAAATCCACCTGTCCTCCCATGGCTGTTTCCCATGCAACAGACACAGGTATTAAAGTGAAAACAAAAAATCCGGCAGAAGTGGGTGCAGACAGAATTATCAACGCAGTTGCAGCATGGGAAAGGTATAAAACTTCCCTGCTGGTTGTTGACTTTGGCACCGCCATCACCTTTGACTGTGTGAGCCGCCATGGTGAATACCTTGGCGGTACCATTCATCCCGGAATTGGCATATCACTTGATGCCCTGGCCGGCCGCACTGCCAAACTGCCCAGAATAGATATTACCAGTGGTCCGGATAAAGTTATCGGTCATACCACGGTGGAAGCCATCCGCTCTGGCATACTGCATGGCTTTGGCGGCATGATTGACAGAATGGTTACTCTGCTCCAGGGTGAAATGACAGATAGCGATGAGCCATTTAACATTATTGCAACAGGAGGTATGGCAAAACTCATTGCTCCATATAGCTCTTCTCTGGTAACTATAGACCCCCTGCTGACCCTGAACGGACTCAGGCTCATTTTTGAACGCAACCAGAATCAGCTATGATCCCGCTACTCCCTCCGCCACTTACCAGGGGAGACACCCTGGCAATTTTTTATCCAGCAGGGCCAGTGCGTGATTACGCAGATTTTGAGGCAGGCCTCAAACTGTTAAAAAACCTTGACTTGCAGATCCGCCATGTGCAACCGGATAACAGTGGCCCTGACTATCTTGCAGCAGATGACACAAAAAGAGTTGAGGAAATTCATAAATTATGGGCTGATGATACAGTAAAAGGGTTGATGGCTGCCCGTGGAGGGTATGGCTGTCTGCGAATTATTGACCAGCTTGACCTTTCTCTTCTTTCCCGCAAGCCAAAATGGCTCATAGGGTTCAGCGACCTGACAGTACTCCTTAATGGCATTTACCGGCAAACCGGCCTTATCACCCTGCACGGCCCGGTAGTGACCTCCCTGTCCCGGCTTGATAAAAATTCTCTGGCAGTTTTTACCAGTCTGCTCTGTGGCAATTATTTTTCACAATATGAGCATATTACAGGCCTTGAAATCCTGCGCTACGGGCAGGCTCGGGCACGCCTCTCCGGCGGCAACCTTGCCACGATTACCCATCTCATCGGCACTAAATGGCAGCCTGATTTTTCAGGTACTCTTCTTTTTCTGGAAGACACTGCAGAGCCGGCCTACAAACTCGACAGGATGCTGACACATCTTGCCGCCTCTGGTGTTTTTGATAACCTTTCAGGCCTTATCCTTGGTTTTTTTGACCCCGGCCATGATGACAGGGTTGAGACGTTGCGCCTGAACGAACATATCTGGAACAGAACCCTTGAACTGTGCAGTACAAAGGGGTATCCAATTTGGGGCGGTTTTCCTGTAGGCCATCTGCAGAACAACTATGCCCTGCCCATAGGTATGGAGGCCGTCATGGACAGCGCAACCGGAAGCCTGCTTCTTGACAACTCAACGTGCAGAATCACAAGATAGAGGCCAACTCAACAACCACTAATCATGTTGCGATGTCATGTAAAAACATTTGCTATGCTTCTTGTACTGATTGCCTGCTATGCAATCAGCTATCTGCCACTGCTGCTAGTACAATCTTACCTGCAAGTTGATCAATTTATTATAGCCTCTCTTGCCTGGCTGCTTATTTCTCTTCTCTCACTCCCGTTTTTTCTAAGACATCTGCTTAAAAAAATCTGGTTTTTTCAAGGCAATGGTGAACCTGTTACAGCCAACACACTGGAAGGTCTTCTTCTAGAGATAAATGACTTCGACACTCCCATAACAGTCTGGAAAAAAAGAAAAAAAATTTTCGCTTCATGGCGATATACAGAACCACCATGGTCAGAACGCATGGCCATTAATGGTGTAAAAAAAATTTACTTCCTGCGACTACTCTTTAACCAAAACACTAAAACTGTCAGCATGGTAGATGGAATTAAATATGCCAATTTTGACCTGTGTCCTATAAAGGTACGAACAAGTCTGTTAACCCGCCCTCGTTTCTACCCTTGTGTACAGGTAACTGCGGAGGACAATCTACACATTTTCAAAAAAATGAATGCTGAAGAATACAAATTTACTCCAGATGAAATAAAGACTGCGATATTTAATACAATCATAAATAATGGCTGGAACGTTATTTTTAAACTTTTCTGAGATACATCATTTTTTTCTTTTTTTCGAGTGCACTTATCTCCACTTCTTAATGCATGGGCTACGGTATACAAATTACGGATTTAACCTTCTCCCTCCTCTTTCTAATTTTCCTTCATCCTCTGAAATTCATTCTAGCAGAAGATTTATTCTATTTTATTTACCAAATATTTGTTTTGTTTTTTGTTTTTTTTCACATAGTATTATATCATTGGAAAAGCAATTACATACTACATTGTAACTATTATTTTCCGTTTCACTTTTCGTAGGCAATCAATAATAAAAACATCGTTTTTTTGCTTTTATTATTGTGCTGTTTCGTTCATCTGTAATTATTTTAACCAAAGAGGTCGTCGTATGAAAGAAAGCCCCCCCAATAAATTTACGTTGATCCTGATGACAGCCTTCATGCTGCTGATGGCCACTACAGGCTATGCTGCAACCCTTAATCTAGTGACCAAGTATGGAAAGACTGGCGGCCTCAAAGGCAATCTCAACAACACCGATTTAAGTGATCGAATCAATGGTCGTCAAATTTGCTCTGCAATCAATGATTATAACAATGCTGCTTCTGGTTGCGACATGTCCAGCGATGCTGGGTACAATGACAACAACACAGGAGACCCCAGTGATGATTTTTACACTGGTGACCTTATTGTCAGAACAAACGATAACTTCGAGGTCATTGCCGGCTGGAGCTGGCTGGGGAATCCAGGCGGAGCAGAAGAAGAGATTACTCTGACAGGAACACTTCCTCCTGGAACCGGTTTCATTTTTGATGGAATTCCCGGGGCATGTGATCAAGCTGCCAGTACACTTTCTCCGGATCGTAAAACCATCAATTGCGTCCGGAAGTCATTTGATACAAATGATGTTGGATCTTATGCTGAAGATCTTGCCTTTGCAGTTCGAGCTGAGGGTGATGCTGAAAATGGATCGGTACCAGGGGATATTATCTTTAGTATTGATGATCCAACTAATTCAGGACCTATGGCAGATGGTGTTCGGGACGGAAATGATAACAATCTAATAAAAATTACGGCCTCTCCACTCTGGAATATCGATAAACATGGCGGAGCAGGATATTATACTCTGAGATATGGTGTTGAAGATGATCAGGGTAATGCGGGTTTTGAAATCTGGTACAACTTCACCATTGAAACAGATGAAGTTCCTGGTGAGACAGAAATAGGAGTTAACCCATTTCTTGGCAACGAAGCTTTAAAAGGGGGCAAAAACGCAACGATTACCTTCACAGATGATTTGAGTGAGATTTCGCCAAATGCCAAGCTGGTCACCTGGAGTTCTAATAACAATTTCAGTCCTGCTACTAATCCCTGTGACATGGACACATTTACAAATAGCGATGAACCTTATGCCTCTTACAATGCCACATATCCAGATAGATCTATCCCTGTCCCTACAGGCGGTATGTCTGTTACCTGTACAGAAGAGGCAGGACATACAGTCAGTGTAACTGTTACAGGAATAGACGGCTCACTTACTGATGCACCCATTAAAAATCGATCTGGCGGGTTGCTTCCCGTTACCCGAAAAATAGCAGCCATTGGCCTGATGCGGGTATTTGTACCTCTTGACGATGTGCGGGCCGGTAACGATGGTATATTGGGGAATGATGATGATGGGGAGCTGCTGACCACAAACTGTATAAATAATTTTGCCCCTAAGGGTATTTCAGACAGGGAAAATTTCAATGGCCTCCAAGAAAGCGAGAATGACAACTGTCGCCAAATAACCCTGTATGGTGCCCGTGGAAGCTGGCGTAAAGATTTTCGCAAAGGTTGGAGTGATCAGGCTGATCAAAGAGAGCAATGGGGAGGTGGTAGCTGGGCTCTTCCACCAACTGATGCTTCAATAGTTTGGGGAGGTGACGGTTATATAACGCCAGAAGGTGTTTGGGGAACGTATACTATATATGTTAACACTGGCGGAACAGCCATTGAAAACCCAATGCTTTGTGATGTTATCGACAGAGAAACATATGAGATGACAATCCTTGACCCTGATGCAGACAACCCGGCAACATTTGTTGATGAAAGACGCCACGCTGTCGACCTGAATTACGGGCCCACAGAAACAATACCCGGTTTGACTATTGAGTATGCAACCGGTTATGTCGGGACATGGCCGCCAAACCCTGATGAAGCACCAAGAACAAATGCCCCTGATGAAGTAACCCTAGAGTGTGGTGACCCCGGTATTACCTGGTATCCGGATATTCCAACTGCACTGGCAGCCGGTAACGGTCCGGTAACAAAAGTTCGGGTAAGTGCGCCCGAATTACCTCCGTCAGATTATATCGCCCTTCGTATTAAGCACACTGCACGCAGAACCTTCTATACTTCCGGTGCAGATATTCCAAATAATACTCTTCTGGTAAACTATGCAGCGTATAAAAGTTCGCTGACAGACAACAACTGGAACCCAAATAATTATATACCGCATGACGCGTCAACAGGTCACCAGGGTGGTGTATACGGTGATCGATTGACTATGATCAGGGCTAAGGCCAGACTGCTGAAAACCATGGAGCCGGCGGCTGTCAGTCCTGGCAGCAATGCAACGGTTACCTTAATACCAAGTTTTACTACAGATGGCGCAGTACCCGAAACCGACGATATTACTATCACAGATGTCCTGCCTGCCGGACTTGAGTATACCGTGGGCACGACCAATGGCAGCTACGGTCCAGCTAATACACCTTATGGCGAGCCTGAAGTGTATCCTGCAACGGATGACAACTGTAACCTGTATGCCTCTGACGTCGTTGCCGCAGGTTACCCCTGCGGATCCTTAAATGGCGGCACCGGAAATGAGACTATTCTGGTCTGGACCCTTTCCAACCAGGTGACCGGAACAGTATATGGTCATCTTGTTTTTGACACCTTGGTGACAATTGATGCTCCTCCCGGTGTCATGGAGAATTATGCACAGATAAAAACAACTACTGTTGATTCCAGTCCTTCTTTTAAACGGGTTGCTAATGCAAATGTAAATAATACGGTACCATCATCACTGTTAATTGTTAAAAGCGTACAGACACCGTTACATGAAATTAACACAGACGCTCTTTTACCTTGGATGAATTTTCGGGTAGGTTTACGTAACGGTTCAACTGCTGTGCCTTTATCAGACCTGGACATCATTGATATTCTGCCTTTTAACGGTGATGGTGTTTCAGGGAGCTTTACTTTCACGCCCCAGGACGGAACAACTGTTGATCGAAACAGGGAGCCAGCAACTGAATATGATGGAACTTTTGAGTTTGCCCATATGTCATTTGATGACAACAACGGCTCCTGTACAGGGACTCCTGAATACTGGTTTACAAACTCAGCAGGACCTCTGGACATAAGTCCTGAAAATTCTTCAAACTCCATTCCAGGTGGTGCTACAAATTGGTGCCAGGGTACAGAAGACGGTCCTGCTGCCGGATGTGGCTTTGACAATTCAGCAGTTACTGCTGTCAGAGTCCGAGGTATGGGCATGCCTGTATCCACAACATGTTTTTTAAATATGACCTTTGCCACAACAGGCAATACCGATGGAAACATCTACTCTAATACAGCTGGAGCTAAAGCAGATGGCGTTACCAATGCCGTTTTGTCCAACACTGTGCCAGCCGAAGTTTTTGCAGGATCCATCGGTGATCTTGTCTGGCATGACATGAACAATAATGGACAGTACGATGCTGGTGAAGAGCTTGAAGGTGTTACGGTAAAGCTGACTCCTCCGGCTGCAGTTAATCTTGGCAATGGCCCGGGTGTTGCGGTTGAAACACAAACAGATGCAAACGGTAATTATCTTTTTGAAAATCTCTATGAGGGGGATGGGTATACGGTTGAGGTGATAACAAATACGCTTCCTGCCCTTCTTCAGGAAGCCGGAGTAAATACCGTCGACCCGGACGGTGGAAGCAATTCAAGTTCCACTGTCAACCTTGGAGCAGATGAAGATAATCTTGACCAGGATTTCGGATATTTTGTTCCTGCTTCGGTTGGTAGTCGAGTCTGGAATGATACAGATGGCGACGGCATCCAGGATGCAGGTGAGAGCGGAAGAGCTGGTGTCACAGTAACATTGTTTGATTCTGCCGGTAATCAGCTGGCAACCACAACGACAGATGGGAACGGAGACTATAGCTTCAATGAACTCGTTACCGGTGATTACTATGTAGTTTTTGATAAACCAGCCGGACTTGTATTCAGCCAGCAAGATCAGGGTGGAGATGATGCTCTGGA